>CM018907.1:13063159-13065659 GCA_009663005.1 Actinidia chinensis | reverse complement strand
CCCCTGAGTTTTTTTCCTGGCTCCGCCACTGAAAGTAATTATATGGTTCAAACAGAGAATATATTGTGATAGGTCACAATGGTTCTAAGACATTGTAAGGATATTTGTGTTAAAAAAAAATGACTGAAGCACTATTTTCTACAACTTCAACTGAAGATATACATTAGGGGCATACAATCAACGAATCCAGTGCCTGTACAAGAGGAGAGGCATCATGTACAAGCGTACCTCTCATTGCTGCAAGACGCTAACTGCTTCAAGGTATTCCAACTTGCAGGGTTATGTGAACATTCCATTATAACCAAACTTTTATGTCATTATGCCACACAACTCCATATTTTCCTCCTCAGTGTTGTTTTATTTGGTGGATTTATCAGTTTTAATATGGAATGCCCTACTTCAGTTAGATTGGCATTGTTCTAAACTTTTAGGTCCAGGCATGCAAGATTATCGGGTAGTGCTTGTAAAATTTTGTCCCTCACGCTTGGAAACCACATGTGAACGAGCATATCTGATTTCTCATGCTGTCGGGCTCTCAGCTTTTTGTATGGGTTCTTAAACTTCAGCAAATAAACTAGTCAGTTCTGAAGCCACAAAATGAAAGTTAATAATACCTTAAAGCTCCAGCCAATGGACGAAAATTTGAATGCATTTAACGTTTTTTGTTCTTGTGCAATAGAGGGAATAAACCGACAACAAAGTGGCAACTTGAGTTTGTCCAACAGATTCTGATGGCCTTCCACAACATAGTCTTTGTTTTTTTCAAGAAACAGGTTAGCCTCATAAGTCACCTGAAAAATATGGGGAATATTTTAGCAAAATAACGATATGTGAGATTAGAAAATGAACTTACGGACGTGATCTACAAGAGTTTACCTTTCCTGCAAAGTGATGTAGCGTGAAACTATTTTGAGGACGTGTAGGTTTACTAAATAAGGGTTTAGTTTTAAATTTCTGGTACAAATTCTCACAAAATGTGTCATGAGTAGCTGTTAGAGACGAGCTGCATCAAGAAATTAAGACAAATATTAGTCCACTAAAGGGAAAAGAGACACGAAAATATATGCCTGAAACTAAACTTAAATTGTGGTGCTCTTCCTTCCATCCAAAAACGCACACATGATCACAAATATATATATACTAAAAATATATTGGAGCTAGGAATTTGATCTGGACGAAATTCAAAAGATTCAGAATCAACAAATGATTAAGCAAGATCAGAAAACAGCTTCATACCTGCATTCATCTAGAAGTGCTATGATTCCATCTGTACCCTGCAAAATCAAATTTGTTAGTTTTGAAAATCCAAAATGACACATCTTAACAATGACAGGTACGCATCAAACTGATTAATTGGACTCAACATGTGAGTCTAAGTTGTATGACAGTACAAAGTTTTGGTTATACAAACTTTCAAGATAAAAGAAAGGAAAAGCCCAACAACAATGCATCAAGAAACAGTCAAACACCTCAATAAGATTTAGCACATCCTGCGTATCGACTACGTAGCTCCATTCTATTCCTTCTTTTGTATACTCTTCCCGGTTCATCCTCAACACATGCTGCAGCCATACATGAACATAGTTAAGCAAGCCTAGACACAATTCTCAAAAAAAATGAGCAAGAACTCGTGCAAACAAAGAGCTAACCTGGTTGAAATGTTGTTGCAATTTTTCATTTGAATAATTGAAACAGAATTGTTCAAAGCTACATAATTTAGAAATCTGTTAGCATCACAAGATGGTTACATGTTGCTTGGGAAAATGAGATCACTACAAACATTGTACCTGTTATGATCAAAACTTTCAAAATCCAGTTATATCAAGAACTCCAATTATTGATTTTGAGTTTCCATCTTGACCAATTGATTTGTTTATTTTGTCCACAATCCTATAAATAATAGAGAATAACTTGTAAGAACATGAAATAACAAAAGGCATGTTCTAAAAAATGTTTGCATACAAATACATATCCAAACATATATGTTCCACCTCTCTACCTACACTTGATTCATTCCATGAGCATACTATTAAATTTACTCACCAATTAAATAGGCGAAAGTATATGCTTTTGGCTAGAGCATCCCTGCTATTAAGGGCTCATTAGTTTTAAGATTTTTTGTAATACCCTCCTTGCATGCTTTCAGGTACATTCTTAATCAACGCATCTTCCAAGCTTTTGGGATCACACCTATAAAATCACCTTGGTTAATAGATATTCAAGGTTTCAACTATGAATATTTCCTCTCTTTCTTGGTTTTATTTTTGGCATTTGGTAGGTGGGTGTTGAACCTCCAACCTGAAATCGTTGCCCTACCACTGGGCTAACCAATTGGCTAAGTGCACTGCACCATGGATATTAAAATACATGTAAGATTCAAAAGATGAAAGAAGAGACTTACTTGAGTAGTTCGGCTGTCACGTCAAGATGGAACCTAGTCTCTTTCTTAATTGCAGAAGAGTCTTCCTTTTCTCCCTTTTCAAATTCAATATTACCAAGG
>CM018907.1:12965206-12972706 GCA_009663005.1 Actinidia chinensis | reverse complement strand
AGTTTGAAGAACGTAGTCGGCCGAAGAATTGGTTCCTGAGGAGAGGAGAAGAAAAACTGAAGCTCCTCTTATTGCTAGTGTTAATGTTAGAGTTAAGGTTAGGGTTTTTCAGGGGCTTGAGAGAAGTGAGAGAGATGTGTGAGGCTATGGCCATCTCCATTGCTCGCTCGATCTCTCAGGCGCTGTAGAGAGAGAGAGAGAGGGCAATGGAGGATAGGGGTGGAGTGAGAGGCTGTTGTTGAAACTTTGAATATTTGAAGACGTTAGGAGCAAAGATCAGAGGCTGTGTTTTGTTTGGCTGTAATAACGTTGCGTCTCTCTCTCAACCAAGAAATATACTACAAATGCCGGTATAAAGCGTAGTGGTTAAGGACAAACTCTCAAGATGACGGAGCCTTGTGAGGTCTCGGGTTCGATTCTTTATCACGACTGCTGCTTAACCGCGTTTACATTACGTGGATGTGAAGAGTTAGCTACCACATGCAACAGATTAATCTAAATTTCAAGATACTGGTGTTAATCTAAAAAAAAATATACTACAAACTTAAAAAATCACTAGATTTATAATTTCGTGATCCAAGAGGGTATATTGGGAGATATTTTGGTGTCACATTCCTACATACCTGAAGTGTTACTTAGCATTTTTGCAATAAATATCGGTCTGATACGACCTTTAATCACGCAAAGTTAGAAAAATTGAAGAAGAAGATAGGAGATTGATGAATTACGTCTTGGAGATAAAAGTGTTATTGTAGTTTACCCGAGTTCCGGTTGAGTCTCTCTTTTTATAAAATTTGTTAGTATTTTAAGTTTTTGTTTTTTTTTTCTCCTATTGAGAATGTCACGTGAACTTGTCATTCCTGAAATCTTTAGAACGGTTAAGGCAAAGAAATTGTATCCGAGGAAGCTGCACTCATATACAAGTATGGTTTTGGAGGAAATCATTCTTCAAACTCGACGAGTCCACTCCAAGTCTATAATGTGTCAAGAAAATTGCTAGTTAAAAATTTGGCCAACACCATTTTTGGGGGTCCAAAATGTAGGTGCCTAACTAGGCAATTGTCAATGGAGGTGCCTAACCATTCCAATTTTCTTTCTTTAGTCCCTAATTTTTTCACACCAACCATGGTTTTGAATCCTATATAAACCAAACCCCTTAGCCCTCAGTTGTAAGAGCATCAATTGAGAGAGTTAGAGGAGTTTAAGAGAAAAGTCTTAGAGTGGGTTGTTGATTGTAGTGTTTTAAACACTTGTATATTTTTTCTTCTCCCTTTAGTAAAACGATCTGCAGCAGGTCCGGAGAGACGTAGGCACAATTGTCCGACTCCGTTATCAAATTTGTGTGTGTGTTTTTTTCGCTATTTTTTTTGCATTCCGACTATTTGACTTATAGGAAATCCTGCGTAATTTTTTCCAACAACTGGTATCGAGCCTTTGGTGGTGATTCCTGTCAGTCGACAGAAACGTCCAAAGGAAGTCAATTTGAGTGGACGATGGCTGCAGGACGAAGTAAAGTGAAACTCGAAAAGTTCGGATGCGCAGATTCGGGTTTCTGGAAGATGCAGATCGAAGTTATCTATACCAGAAAAAGCTTTATCACCCTCTCTCAAAAGAGGAAGCCAGAGGGTAATGAAAGATGGAAGACTGTCCTCCTCTTGACCGACAAGCCCCGGAGTTATCCGATGACGCTATCACTACCCCCCCCTCGCAATGTTGCTTTCAACATAGCAAAGGAAAAGACCACGGCAGGTCCTTATGGTCGGTCTTTTCCAGTATGTATGAGAAGCCATCCGCCTCTAACAAATCACTTGATGAGGGCGGTTATTCCATTTGGCGGATTACGGAAGGCGCTCGGTGCTAACAGCTCATGAACTCAATACAGTCACAACCAATTGAGCTTCATTGAAATTGAATTTATGAAGAAGTACGCGCATTGGATACTTTGTCTTCTCTCCCAGAAAGTTGGAAGGCTACTTGGTCACGCTGTGAGTAGCTCGTCGGAAGAAATAAGGTAAAATTTAACGATATTCGTGATCTGTTCTCAGTAAGAGATCCGACGGAGAGAGTCGGGTGAATCCTCACCTCTTCATTTTGCTACAGGTCACGAGGAGAAATCAATTTCAACCAGAGGGATGGATCATGGGAGATTGAACTTACGAGGGTAGATCCAGGCCAGATGTCCAATCCATGCAATCCCAATAAGTCCCATAGCTCGAAGACTTGTCGAGTGTTGTGGTGGAATTATGGGAATACCGGGCAACTACAAAAAATCAGTGCAGGAGTACACCGAAGGACCAAGAGCGAAGGCAGAGGCAAATGTTACTTCCACCTCAGGAAAAGATGATGCGTTGATATGCTCTTTGGAAGCAAGGAAAGTCTTGGGTATTTAGACTCCTGTAGCAATCATTCCACGCTACTTCGCAGAAGAATTCTTCGAGAGTTACTGTCCCCCGGACCTTGGAAATGTATACCTTGGGTGATGATCGCCTTGTGCTATTATCGGTAAAGGTGTAATAAAGATTAAATTGAATCGGTCTGTTTGGAGCTGAAGGATGTCAGGCATATTCTGACCTGATAACAACCTTAATCCGTTGGGCAGTTTAGGCTACGAAGGCTACACTACGATATTCCATGGTGAAAACTGGAAGATTTCAAGGGTGCAATGACGGTTGCTCGCGGCAAAAAGAGTGGACTCTTTCCATTACAGCGGAGGAGCGCTGTTCAATGGCGTGCAGTTGCAGCAAGGAAACGAAAAGTCCAATATGTGGCACCAGAGACTATGGCCATATGAGTAGAAGGGGATGAAAATTATGCACTCCCAGGGAAAACTTCCAAGTCTCCAATCAATTGAGATTCAACATGGGCCAACTCCCAGGCCAGTCAGCAACAACCCTTGGCAATCACGTTCGCTTATCCAAGGATCAGTCCCCTCACAGACAGAAGAAGAGAAAGATTTTCTTGGCTAAGGTTCCTTACGCCTCAGCCATGGAAGTTGGATGTACGCAATGGTCTGTACGAGACCAGATATTGCACATGCAAGTGGGCAGTTGGTTAGCAGGTTTATGTCAAATCCAGAAGCCCATTGGAAGCTTTAAAGTGGATTTTAAGTTCCGACAAGGCACCACATAGAATGTGGGTACTTTGGTAAGGGTGATTAAAAGGACAAAGGCTATGTAGACGCGACTTTTGGAGGTGACGTCGATCACTCTAAGAAGCACCCCCGTTTATATCACTGTTGGTACTACACTGTTTAGTTTGGATGTCGCAGTTACAAAAGATTGTTTATCTCTATCGGCACTACAGAGGCTGAGTATGTAGGGCAGTCAACTAAAGCAGTAAAGATGATATGGCTTCCAAAGTTTTGTGTACGAGTTGGTGGAATTCAAACGAAGGAAGAATGTTTTGCACAAGGTGATAGTCAGGTGCGATACACTTGGCGAAGAATTCGCATTTCATTCCAGAACCAAGGCATATTTTACTTCGTTATCACTTCATCAGATCTTTATTGGAAGAGTGTTAATACTAGAGAGATCCAAGGAACAAGAATCCAGCAGATATGGTTACAAGACGGTTGCTAATCGACAAACTGAAGTTAGTTCAACGTCAGTTGGCTTGCAAGAGTAACAAGAACCGTAGTATCTGTCTGCAAATAACAGGTGTGAAGACGTTGAAATCAGTCGCAGTGGGAGATTGTCAAGAAAATTGGCTAGTCAAAAATTTTGGCGCAACAACCATTTTTGGGGGTCAAAAATGTAGTGCCTAACGTAGGCAATTTTGGTTCAATGGGATTTGGCCTAACATTGCAATTTTTCTTTACCGAATTTTTACACCAACCATGGTTTTGAAGCCTATATAACCCCTTAGCCCTCATGTGTAAGATCACTCAAATTGAGAGAGTTAAGAGCGAGTTTAAGAGAAAAGCTTAGAGTGGGATTGTGAGTTGTACGTGTTGTAAACACTTGTATATTGTTTCCCTTCGCTTTAGTAAAACGATCTGGCATCAGGTCCGGAGACGTAGGCACAATTGGCCTAAAAAAAAAACAAAAAAATAACTCCGTTATCAATTTGTGTGTGTGTTTTTCGCTATTTTTTGCATCCATTACTAATTTGACTATAAGAAATCTGCTAATTTTCGTTTCCGCACCATAATGGCCATACCATTTTAGGTCTTTATTGTGTATATTACTTTTTAGGCCTAACGATAGGTAGTCTCATGGGATGGAGGTTGTCCCAATCACGCAAGTTGTGATCTACCACCGTCAAATGTGTCAAACGCCAAGCTTAAGTTGTGTTGTATGTGTATATTTTACAGCTTATAATTCACAGACCCACTATACGACGAACACATCCCGTTTAGATGCCTTTGTATTTCTATTATTGCCTCTTTTACCATAAATTCAGTTATAGTAACATGATAGCATCGATGTTCAAATCCTTAACTATAATGTTTGGAAAAAATGCATAAATGTGAGCGAATTATTGAGTATAGCTGCAACGATCTATATTTATACAAAAATCCCAACTAAAAGGGGCGGGGGAGAAGGCCGACGGGTGGGGGGGGGGCGGACGCTGCGAAATGGTGGTCAGTGCAGCGAATTTCATCCTGCCTCTACTCTCAGCTGGGGGGGGGGGGGGGGGGGGGAGGCGGGTGGGGGAGGCGGTGGCTTTTTTATTTTTTTGTTGGGGTCGACATTATAAGTTATAACCTGTCAAATAAAGGCTTTGTTGGATCCTAAAAATGGAAAATAATAATTTTCTTCTTTTTCGTGTTTGGTTTTTAGTTTTAGGAGTGAAAGCGAGTAAAAAATTATTTTCTTTTCTCATTAATTTATTTTTTTCACATTATTTATTTTTCTTTCCCTTTTTTTCGTAATTATTTAAGTTGTTTTATCATTTTCTCTCATCTTCCTTCAAAAAAAAATATTTCCTTTCTCATTTTCATTTCCGTACAAAACCAAACATTACGAAATAACCAATTTTCATTGAAATCTTTCTTTTAATTATTTGGGTTAAATACACTGATCTCCCCTGAGGTTCGGGGTTAATACATAAAGTACCCCTGATGTTTAAAAAATTACAATGACCTCCCCTGAGGTTTGAAACTTGTAACAAATTCTCCTATTTTACACTGACCACCCCTGATGTTCCAGATTAATACACAAAACACTCCTAATGTCAAATCAATATCATTTTTCAAAAAGAAAAAAAGAAATAATTTTATCAAGGGTGCTTTTGTGTATTAACCCATAACTTCATGGGTGGGTGGTCCATGTAAAATGAAAAAATTTGTTACAAGTTCCAAACATCAAGGGAGGTCATTGTAATTTATTAAACACCAGGGTACTTTGGGTATTAATCCAAAACCTCAGGGAAGGTTAGTGTAATTTACCCTAATTATTTTATCTTCCTCTCTTTTTATTTCTACAAGTTCCAAACTTGGCTTAAATAGACTCACTATGGGCTAGGTAATGTAGTTGTTTTAGTTTGTGAATTTTTTATTTTTAATTAATCTTTTTAACCGTTTGATGAAAAATTTATACTTTTTCAGCTCCTCTTAATAAAAAGAATCTTAGAATATAAAAATTAGGATCAAATTTGAATAAATAAATAAATAAATTTTCTTGTACTGAAAACGGAAAAAATGACAAACTAAACAAAACTAATTTAGCACATTTCATTTATATCGTAATTGTATAAAGAACTCAAAAATTTTAAATAATAAATAGGTAACCCCGAAATGAGGCAACCCCGCGACGAGAAAGGTGTCAAGCCGCACTAATGGATGAGTATCTAGCCTATCCTTGTAGAACAAGCGCCATGAGCGGAGGAGCCCTAGGGTTCTAGAATTTGAAGGCATAGCATACTGCGATGTGTGATTTGATTGAAATTCTGATTTTACCGATTCGGAACGAGAAACTGTCATCCCATACAATCCAATGGGATGCATTGGACCCGAGAAAAAAAAAAAAAAAAAAAAAAAAAAAAAAAAAAAAAAAAAAAAAAAAAAAAAAAAAAAAAAAAAAAAAAAAACATGTCTCTTTGGGAGAACATTAAACCAGAATTTTATATGGCTGGGTTACGGTTAGGCCCAATGGCTCCTTATGAATAAACAACGTTGCTATTTTCAAGGGCAGTGGCTAATGGACATTGGTGGGAAAATATGAAGGCTATGTTTGGAACTCGTGAAAAGAAAAAGAAATGAATGTAAAGGAGAAAAAATAATTGAAAGAAAATTGATTTATTTTTCTTTGTTTAGTTTCGTAAGGAAATAATATATGAAAATGAGAAAGAAAGTTATGCTTTTTTGTTTTTAAATAAATAAAAAGAAAAAAAAAGAATAGAGAAAGGAAAGAATGAGTAAAGAAAAATTCATAATTAGAAAGAGAATAATTTTTTAATGAAGAATGAGTACGTAAAATTTTAAAATGAGAAAGATAATAAATTTTTATCTGTTTTTTCTTAAAAAATTAGAAACAAAAAAAAAGAGAAAAATTATGTCTGAGAGAGACTAATATGAAAATCATAAAATTAACAGCTGGACAAACTTTCAGTAGTCCCGATCAAAAAGACTCGAACTGACAATTACTAAAGAAGAAAAGCATGCAAATGACAACAATATTGATGAAACGGTGATTAAACTAAAACAATATCAAGGCAAAGGTTTTAAATCCACTCCTATAAAATAAAACGCTAGATACTTGCAATCACTTGCAAATATATATATAAAAGTAAATCCTTAAACATACCAACAAAATCATTCTTAAGCTATATGAGATTACTATTTGTTCTAGAGTTCAACATCTTGATTGCTATAAAATACAATTTGTAATTCACATAACCATATCTTTTTTATATCAGGAACATGAGTAGGCAGGGAGCTCGAACCTCAACCGATAAGCCGACTAGTAAGATCGCTCAACTTTATACCCTTCTCTAATCAATTAGTAATGGACTATTGTTAATTGGCCCCTCATTCTAAGAAGGGTACCTAAATTCTAGTCCTTTAATTTCCTAATCCACACATACCACCCCTCGAGCTACGAGGGTTTGAGATGCGGCTATGGTGCTCGATTGTAGCTTAGTGTGCACTATTTAATTGAGAGACAAAAATCTCTTTGTTTCAACCTTACTCACGATAATGTTACACATTCAAAAAATGTGTTATCGTCGAAGTTTCAATAACAGACCAAACAAATACAATCACCTAGCTCAGCCCAAAAAAATAAATTAACGTTCAATGAATAAATTAAAGAAACATCAATCCATCACTTTCACATACCTAAGTTCCAATGAAATGGCCTATACTTGTATCTAAGTTTGTTATCACATAATAAGTGCCCTAATGTCACATTCCACCTTTCACATTCTACACTTCCATTACATCCCTAGATTACTCTAAACAAAGGATACTCCAAATGTTCAATTCTGATTGGATAGCTAATAACCAAACAATAATTCGTGAAAGGATATGTCTTCTCTAATGCCTGTTGCTTCGAATTT
>CM018907.1:12935206-12937706 GCA_009663005.1 Actinidia chinensis | reverse complement strand
CTAGTAAAAATAGTTGTATCCAAACAAGGTCTAACTCAGGACAATTTTGGCACCCATCTTAATCATCTATAAACACAACTATATGGCTCCTCTCAATACTGTGACTAACCCATTACTACATATGAAGATTAGTCACAATTCTGAGTGAACAATTGTCGGATGGGCCAAAGTCAGAATATTTAAACACCAACATGGGCACCAGGACATAGGGTCCATGTATATAATGTACAAGTCTGACCCAACTTGGCCCAATCTACTGGGTTGCCTTGGAGGAGCTCCTGTAAGACCCAAAAACAAAAGCAAAGCAAAATGGTTTTTAGGCCTATGGGCTGGGCTGAGGTTTCTAATATGGGCCAATGTGTCCAGTAAAGCCACAACCCTCAGAGCCCAAATAAATGGAGACCATTTGGTCAAGTTGCTAATCAGTCCAGAATTTATAATTCGGTATCCAACCATTTAGACTGACTAATCTGAAGGACCAATCTCATTACCCCGTACGAGGAGTCCATTTAAAGAAACAAAAATAGAGATCTTTTAAGTCAGCTTACGTAGTAAGATGGAAGCGTGCATTTACGTACAATTATACACAAAAAAAGTTCAACAAACAAACGACTCTTGATTATATAGTTATGACAGAACAAGAACAGAAGGAATTCGTGCATATAACGCTCTTGCATGTGACAAAATGGAGATTTCATGATGGAAACTGTGTTGAGAGTTTAGCACAGGAAACAAAAATAAATTCCTACTACTGAATGTTCGCAAAGTGAGGCATAGCTTAGAAAATTCCTCTTTAGTTTTCTAAATTAGAAATAAGATGAAATCCACTACTTCATTGGACAATAGTATAGGCTCTTGGACCCCAAGGGGTGTCGCTGATGGCAAAGGGAAGGATTCGCAGGAGGCTGTATTCCCACGCAGTGAGGCTGGGTTCGACTCTCTCCATCAGCTGAAGATCCCTCCATTTACATCTGGGTGGAGGCTTGTGGGGATCCCACTCAGCCCAGTTTGGGCTACTATCCTCTGGTTAACCAGGGATGTGTGGCTGTTCTGAGTCATCAAAAAAAAAAAAAAATAGTATAGGCTCTTGGCTTCTTACACTTTGCAGTTTTGGAAAATTACAAAAGTGAACTGGACCAAGCTAAAAGTGGATGCCATAAAACCATCCCAATTTTGCTGTACAGAAAGATCCACATGGATGTCCCATGAATATGCCTGACCTCATCCACATTCTACATGATACATATATGCATGACCTATCATCTTGAATGGAAATAGTTCTTCCTTGTCAAACCCCTTTCCTCCTTGCGAATAAACTGGCAAAAAATGATAAAAATGATTACGTGGTATGAAATATGAAATTTCCTTTGTTGGAACTATTCTAAAAGTAGCATTCATCTCACAAGAAACCAAAGTTTTGAGTTACATATCAAGATTTTGTATGCATGACCTATCATCTTGAATGGAAATAGTTCTTCCTTGTCAAACCCCTTTCCTCCTTGCGAATAAACTGGCAAAAAATGATAAAAATGATTACGTGCTATGAAATATGAAATTTCCTTTGTTGGAACTATTCTAAAAGTAGCATTCATCTCACAAGAAACCAAAGTTTTGAGTTACATATCAAGATTTTGACCCATCCGATATTTTAGTAGATATAAGCCGATATGTAGTTTATTCACCAATATTGGCACTGTTACCGATACCCCGATTTTAAAACCTTGCAAGAAACACAAATAATATTTGGAATTTTCATCTCATGACTTTGGGTTGATTATGTGGCATGAAACAAGAAATTCCGTTGGAGGGAACCAATCAAGAAAAATGACATTCATCCGCAAATGGTTCTAGAGATCTAAAATTTGTCATCTCCTGACTAAAGGTGTTCTGGAATACCTATGGGTTTGTCATCCTACATAATGAGGAGATTATTTGGCACTAGTGATGAGCATATTTTGGGAATCTGATGCAATAGCAGATCTCTCCTTTGTGCAGAATTCGCACTACGTGTAATGGTCAATAGACTGTAAAATGACTACAAGCCAGGAAGTATGCGAAGTTCCCTATGTTCCACAACGATCCACTTTAAGGCGATTGCATTTCATTTCAAATGCCATAAGAAGTGTGATAACCTATGAATGTTGTGGATAAAAGGCCCTTACTATCTCTCTCCATGATACCCCACATAGAACATTTCAAATGGGAACAAACCCCTTCCCTCAAGAAACGAAATATCCTGAGCTGAATAAAAATCCCCCATAGCTAACCCATCCAGGCATTAGTAAGGTTGTCCCCGCAGACCCGGTTGGCCATTGGAACAGTGTTCTAGGGAACCTCATGGATTAAGAGGAAACCGAGTTTTTTTGTGAACCTTTCAAACAGAGCCAACCCGTTACGCCCTTAACAAACGGAATTTCTGTGGGAAGGAACAAAAACCCTTCGAAGCTATCAAATCCTAGGCGTTGGTAAGATTGTCTTTGCGAACCCGATTGGCCGTTTG
>CM018907.1:12925206-12927706 GCA_009663005.1 Actinidia chinensis | reverse complement strand
GTTATAATTCCTCGGTCCTTAATTGTCGGTTCCTCTTTCTAACCTGTTAGATGGTCTATTTGTAAAGTAAAACTATAAGCGTTTTTGTCTTTCAAGACTATCTCTTCAAATTACTATGAATGTATTAAGAAGTGAGAATAAAAGTGCAATGTTAAAAAATTTGTATCTGTCATTTTGAAGACAAAAACGGCATGCCTCTTTAAAAATTATAATTATTTTCACACTTTAATTTTGTTGAAAACACACTTATTTTTTCGTATTTATGAGTATGAAAAGTTTTTTACTTGGATTGGGTAATCAACTTTGCAAGCAAGTTTTAAAAATCGGAAACCGGGTTCGTTGAACGGAAAAGCGCACAGGTCACGTTAACGTTCACCGTCGGGTCAAACCGTTATCGAACCTGACGTCATTAAAAAAAAAAAAAATGATTTATAATAGATAAAAATAAAAAATAATTGGGGAGTTAATTGCCAATAATTTTAACATTGTGAATCAAGTAAAATATACTTAAAATTGTGAGGAGTCTAAGTGTGATTAAACCAAAAAAAAGTCAAATATCTCTCAGTCAACCGGTTCAACCGGTCAATGACCGGTCCACCGGTTCAAACGCCGGGTTACGGGTTTGACCGGGTTTTTGACCAAAACGGTTTTTGGTGGGTACAGACGTTCTCCGACCGATCGACGGTTCAACCGGTCGAACCGACCGATTCGGTCCGATTTTTAAAACATTGTTTGCAAGTAATATTCTGTAATCTTACATAATAAAAAAAAAAAGATGAAGCAATTTTTTGTTTGTTTATTTTACAAAAATGGAATGTGAAAACAAGTGTTTATTGTGAAGAAAAAGGGAAAATTACAGAAAATTATAGGAGGTGACCTTGATAACAAATTAAACTTCATATTTTTAATGGGTAGTGTTGAGGGAGAGTTATAAAAATCGGAACCGACGGCCGGTTCAACGGAAACCGCGGCACTAAACCGGCGGTACACTATTTTATTTTTTTTTTGCGGAATGAAAGCGCAAACGAATTGAACGGTTGGAACCGGCCGATTTTTAAACAGAAAAATTAAAGTTTTAATTTTTATAGTTTGACCCCAAAATTTTGAATTGAAATTTTAATTATTACAGTGACCCAACATTGAATTGAATTTTTATTTTTTAATAATTTTTTTATATGATTAATTTTTACTATGAATGGTAAAAAAAAATATTTTTATTATTATAATAACAAAAAATAATTTATTATTTATTAATTATAAATACGGTTGAACAGGTTGAACAGTGGTGGAACCAGGAACCGTTGAACCGGTGTTTGAACGGTTCAATGTCCGGTTCGCGTCTGAAACTATGGTTATGAGTACCCCAAAATGCCACACCTAAGAGAGAGATAGACACAAAGGGGGAAGTTGGACCCACACATATTAGGGTGGGCTCACACACTGGGGCTGTGTGAGGCTCACTTCTCTTGATGTCTATCTCTCTCCTAGGTGTGCATTTGGCGGTACCCAAAATGCGGGTGACCCTAGCATTTCCATTTTAATTATAATAAATTAAATTCTAAAATTTTTAATTTAGTTAACAATTAAAATTATTCGTCAGTCTCATCCACTTAGGACTGACAAAAACTTGAAAAATAACGTCATTCGTATTTGTTTTCTTTTAAAGTGAGTAATCGATCCAATTAAGTTTTTTTTTCCAAGCAAAACTCTAAAAAATAGGCATAAATTTACTTAAAAATAACCGCTAATTGGATCGGTTAGGTTTTTGAAAGGGGAAAACTTTGAATGATATTAATTTTTAAAATTTTTGATAGGAATTAGTTAGTTCTGTCAATTATATGTGGACATAGACTGACAAATAACTTTTATTATGGCCAAATTAAAAGTTTATGATTTGATTTGTTATAATAAACTATAGAATTTAATTTGTTACCAAAGTCAAAATCTAGGGTCTTGTTTGTAATTTCTCAAGAAAAATAAATTAATAAAAAAATTCTTAAATGGTCATTCCTTTTAATTAATTAATTAATTATTTTGGAAAACATTAATTAAACTCTTGACCTTTTAAAATATTCATCAATTTACATATCGACATTAGCATTTTAGAGAAAAAATTGATCATTCCTCTCAATCGCCAAGACATTGTAAATTTACTAATCAATTTGATACGAAATCTTAATAATTTATTGTATTTGAACCTTAATTTTATTAATTTGTTGGTGATCATAAAGAGAAATTCTAATTAAAATTCCTAATACCTTTTTTCTTTTTTCTTTTTTCTTTTTTCTTTTTTCTTTTTTATCAACTTTATATATACTCAACTCAAAAGTGCGAAATGAGACCAATTTTATATTCAAAACAATGACATAGAAGACACTTACGTGACCAAATATTTATTTATTTATTTTTTAAAAAATAGTGTGTACAAAATATTTAGATGAAAGTTATAGAGGATTTTGATTTTTTCCATAAATTAAAACCAGGATCTACACTAGCTCGG
>CM018907.1:12847706-12850206 GCA_009663005.1 Actinidia chinensis | reverse complement strand
TAAAAAAATATCTCTTCATCTGATTTATTAAAAAAAAAACTAAGTCACCCTCTCAACATTCAACAAAAATGTAGAAAAATAGTATATACATTACAATCAATAAAAGAACAATGCGTCTTCAACCTGGTGCCACAAACAATGTGTCTTTCAACCAGGGGGTGCCTAAATAATAGCGTTAAAGAAAACGTGGTTGGTGTCTTTCAATAGGGAGCAAAACGTGAAAAAAAACAACCAAAAAAATATGTCTTCAATAGGGAAGCAATGTGCTTTTAAAAAACTCCCCACATCATTCATGTGACATAAATGGGAAACTATGTGTCTTTCAACAATCAACAGGGAAGCAAAAAGTAAAAAAAAACAACCAAAAAATTAACGTTATAATCAACAAATTCGCAACACTACACAGCTACAACTGATATAGATAATAGAATAAAATCTGAAATTTGAAATTCAATTCGAAGAAATTACCTTTGCTTGACAAATTTGGGGATTCAATCTGAAATTAGGGTTTCAAATAAGGAAGAGATCTGATGAAGTTCTTGAAGGAATACGTAAGTCCAACTGTTACGAGGAGGACGATTGGATTGAATTTCTCGAACAACGTTAAATCGATGTTATAGAGCGAACTGTAATCGAACGCACAAAACTCGATCAATGTTCAAACTATTTACGCTGCTTCAACCTTCAGGGCTTCGTGAAGGTCACCTTCAGACTTCACAATAGTTATAGATATTTGGGGTCCGCCAAAGTATTACACCCTAAGTCCTTGAATTATTCAAAAATTGCTATTTGAGAATTTTGTTTTAGATTTTTAAAATTACATAATTTTTTTTTTAAAATTTGATGGGGCGGGGGCACTTGCCCCCTTGCGGCCCCCAGTAAATCTGCCCCTGACGATTGGTAACTAACTTATAGTATCTTGCACCGCCATAGAACCAAGCCAGTGTTCTATCCTTTAATTTCTTTTCCCTACTATAAACTCGCAACCCACACACCCTTGGAGCTTTATAAATGCAAAACCATTTTGGCCTTAGGACACCAAGGAGTTTTCTACGAATGAGCAAACTAAAGCGGTTTATGTCGAACCTAAGGCACCATTCGACAACACGCAGGTATCACGCAGGTATCTTTAGAAAAAGAAGGCTCCATATTTGATTTGATGTTGTTCTGTTGTCATGGGATTGTGTCCTTTTTACCATGTTTGCAGCATTTAGTTTCCGGTAGGGTTGGCGTATAAGGCATATCGGATCTTTTCCTTAACTCTTTAGAGTTATATTCTAAACCAACTAGCAAGCCATAGCACCAAACACAATTCATATTAATCAAATACTAGATTGGTTTGAAAGAGGGGACAATGTAAAATTATTTGGTTTTGGAGGCCAAACTAAAATTACTTGATGTTGGAGGGGCCAAAATGAATTTTGATATTTGAAACCTAAAATGCAGTGCCTAAAGCAATTGCATGTGAAAGTTGGTCTGCTGTTTGTTTTATTCCTCGATTTTCTACCACTACTTTTTTTTTTTTCCCTTTCTTCTAGGTACCACTTCGATGTAGCTGAATTTTGATATTTGAAACCTAAAACGCAGTGCCTAAAGCAATTGCAGTGTAGGTGCAGTCTGCTGTTGTTTTATTCCTCGATTTTCTACCACTACTTTTTTTTCCCCTTTCTTCTAGGTACCACTTGATGTAGCTAGATGTTTCTGTCCTGAGCCACACACGATACTCAACTTGGCAGTAGACATAGGGACAATCGCTGCTTCTTATTTTTACATGAGGGATGACTAACACAAAAAAGTACAAGAAGTCAAAAGTAGAGTTTCTATCACTCTTAGACCCCGCATAGTCAGGCATCGTAAGATGAAAGACTCGTCTGGGTTCCGGACTTGTAGAACAATCTAAGACCAAGACACGTCTTAAGGTACTGAAGAATGTGATACATAAAATCTATATGAGAGGTACGCGGCGAGTGCATAAACTCGCTCACAACACTCATAGCAAAAGTGAGATTATGTATGTATTTGTCAAAATTAAAGAGGGACCCAAAAGCCGTGATAGATGGATAGATTTGGATACAATTCCTCTGACTAGTGATACTTAAATTTGGTACCATAGCGTAGATGTAGGTCTACACCCAAGCATACCTGTATTATGAAGAAAGTTAAGAGATTTCTTCCATTGAGAAAAAGGATACATTTCGCAAGACGAGCAACCTCAATACCAAGAAAGAACGAAGAAACCTAAATCCTGTAATGCAAAAGTTTTTTGAGGCCACATTTCGCATGAACAATACTAGATCCTCGTCCCCATAAGAAAAATATCATTCAACATAAAAACTAAGATAATAATGTACATACCTTAAGATTGCCAAAAAATAAAGCAGTATGATAGAGTGGCACTAAACAAATCCCATAACCAGACTACCTCACTGAAAGATACCTAAACCATAGAGATAATTAGGTATAGATAGATTTCAGAGGCGACGAAAATTTCTCAAAATAC
>CM018907.1:12809833-12817333 GCA_009663005.1 Actinidia chinensis | reverse complement strand
CCCTTTCAGCATTGCCATATTTTTTTCCAGAATTTTTAATCAAATTAAATCTTGAACCTCCATATGTTTCCATTTATATATTTTGACGTAAACAATTAGTTCCTACAAAAATATTGAAAAAACAAAATTACACGAATTATGACTCTTTTAAAAGCTCTAAATCCTGCAATTAGGACATTCTATTCAAGCAAAATTTAGAGATAAAAATACAAAAATCTGATTAATATTACAAACTAATACCGGGGGGTTTATGTTGTTTGGTAAATATCAGGACCTCAGGGAGGTCTATTTATGTTTATCGTCTCTTTCGTGTCAAATATTTCTCATTTTCTTATTTTTTTTCAAGTCCTCTGTTCAATATAAAATTAGGAATCCCACTTCATCAATAAACTCCACTGTCTTCCAGCGTGTCTATCTCTGTATTATATATTACACATCACCCACGCAGTCTTGATACCTCTCTCTCGCTCCACTTTGATCACCTCTTCTCTTCTCAACACACATACTTGATCGCTTCTTCTCTCTTTCATCGGTTTCTTGAATAAGGACAAGGGAAAGTCCCATATATAAAACCGAAGTGAGAGGGCGACATGAGGAGGGAGAGAGATATTCACCAGGCATATCGGTTTGTTCCTACGGAACACAGAGCGGTTGTGCTATTACTTGATACAACAAAGTCTCCCCATAAAACCCTTACCCGGAAAACATGATTTCATAGCTATCAATACTACGACTTTCCATCCCCAAAACAACTCAGCTCGTAAGTAAATTCTCTCTCTCTCGTTCTTGTTTTTTAAATTTTGTGATGAAAGAAAATTTTCTTATTCTGTGCTGCTTCGGCTATCGGTCAATAAAATCTGAGTTGTTGTTTTTTATCTGTGCTGTTTTCTGTCAAAATAATTTCATTATCACAAAATACTTGATCACAAAAATTACTGTATACCTGCAAACTCAGTTTCCATTTTTTTAAGAAATATTTTGTCGCTTACGGGAGGATGTCTCTAGATAAAATAGCTAAATGGTATATCGAAACCACTACGTAAGTCGAAACATCGAAAAATAAGTTTTGGCGAACTTGAACTCAGTTTGCCTCTCTCAAAATAAAATTTCAGAACTAGAAAACAACGTAAAAACGTAAAATCTATATTTTTTCCATACAAGAACGTAGATACAAATAGAAGGGAAATGACTTGCCAGAAAATTCATGAAATTGCCGCATAAATTGTGTCATATCCAATTCATGAGGGTTTTATAACAGTTGCCAATAATTGTTCAGTGCATCAAAAGACCCTCCAAACACCTTCCACTTCACATATCAAATTTAAATTTCTAACATTCTCTTTAATTTTCATTCACCAATCAAAGATGATTATTTTAACACTGTATGTTACTTTCCCACGGTAACGAGGATTTTACAAAAGAAAAAAATCTCATCAAATTAAATTTAATTGCGTTAAATTTTTGATGAGTTTGTAGTTAAAAAACGATCTTGAAAATTAGTTAACATTAGGGAGGTAATTAAAAATCGATTTAACCGAAAAGCCGAATGTTAAGTCGGACCGAACCTACCAGTTTTTTTAATTTAATGCATTTGTCATGTCGGTTCTATTAACGCCCACCATTTGACCTTTTCTCAAAAATAAAAAAAGTGTGTTTTTTTTTTTTGAAAATAATGACCACCCTGAAGGTCTGGATTAAACACAAAGTACTCCTGACGTTGAGAAAGGTCAGGACATGAGATTTGAAACTGTAACAATTTTTTTATTACACTAAAACCGGGTTAACACACGAGCACTCTCGACGTCAATTATCCATTAGCAAAATTAACTCTCATCCATAACGTCAGCTGAATAGTATTTGAAATACCAATACATATACTTTTATTTTTAACAAAGTTACTATATATTCCACAAGAATATCGATTGAATGACAAAAAAGTTAATATCCACTATAACCCAAAATATTTCATTGTTTTTGTACCAATATACAAGAATCAAAATTACTAAAAAATGAAAAAAATCAGAAGAAAAAACCCCAAATCTTTATTTTTGTACTTTCCAAAGATTTAATAAATATTTTTTTATTTCCAAGAATTTGAAACTCTCCATATAAATTAGGAATCCCACTCCTCAACAACCTCCTGTCCGCAGTCTCTCTCCATCTGTATCTATATACACACACCACACACACTTGATCACTTCTCTCTCTTTCATCGGTTCTTGTTGAAGAATGGAGAAGGGAAAGTCAATTATATATAACCGAAGTGGAGGGCGACGATGAGAGAGAGATAGTCTCTCTCCCTTCCACCAGGATATCGGTTTTCCCCAACGGACACAGATCTGGTTGTGCATTACTTGTATAACAAAGTTTCCCATAAACCCTTACCCAGACACAGGATCAGGAGATGTCAATATCTACCTCTTCCATCCACAACAAACCGACTCGCTCGTAAATTTCTCTCTCTCGTTCAGTTTTTTAATTTTGTGGTGCACTAGGAAAATTTTTCTCATCGTGCTGTTCTGTCTCGGTAATAAAAATCGTCTTCGTGTTGTTGTGTATTGATTTGATTCTATCTCACAGTATCTGTTGGGCAAACAAATACAAAAACATAGAATTTATATACAATTTCCATCATCATTCAAAAAATATACAGTATAAAATTGATTTTATAATTACAAAATAAAATGGGATATACACCAAATTTATCAAGTCCTGGAGTCTTCTTAGAAAAGATCCTTTAGAAAGATTCGTCGCTAGGTATTGTAGAATTTATTGGCGTCTTCCTTTATAATCTATGATAAAACAGTTAAATTATGAACTTCAGAATGCCAATCAAGTAGGTCGAAACACCCTCGGGAAATTGAGAATGAATTATGAGACAACGTAAACTCTATAATTTTTTAAATACAAGAACGCAGATACAAATAGAAAAGAAAAAATGATTGTTGGGTTTGCTGCAGTAAATTTACGAAACTGCCGGCATTGAAAAAGGTCATATCCAATTCGTGAGGTATAACGATTGCCATAGTATTTAGGTATAAAAGAATTTTTATGTCCATACATAAAAAGTTTTGTTGGATTAAGAGATTATAAAACTTATAACGAAGGTGTGTTTTGGATTTTTTTTTTTTTTTTTTATAGTCGGTTTGATTTGTTATAGGTTTTGTCCCAGCGACTAATTTGAACCAATGTGACCACTTAATTAATTAAGTCAATTTGTTAGCAGTTGGATCCTCATTAATTTTTGTGATAATGTTATGTGTTGCTAGATTCGTAAAGTCTTTATTGTTAGTTTAAAACTTTTTTTTAAAAACAGAACCGTACAAAACCATTAAAATCATAATATATTTGTCTCTGTTATAGATTTATTGGTTCAATTTCGATTTTTAAGCAAATAAAAAGCAAGTATCGGTTCGATGAAATTTTTCTTCTAAAAAATGAGCAACCGAAAGAAAAACGTGTAAATCCGTTATTTAACATCAATATACAAGTTGGATTTAATGGGTTTTTTTGTTTGTCATTCGGTGGTAATAATAATAAATTTACAGATAAAACAGTAGCTATAATTGTGAATTAAAAGCCTGGTAAAGAGAGAAAATAAAATAAATCCATACTCTACGAGAAGTGACTCCCTAGAAAGTGTAGTACCCGAGCCAGCCAGGACTAGATAAGTTGGGTTAAATGTTCATTTTCACAAACAATGTTTCTCCCCAATTGCCAATAAATTTGCTCATTTAAATTTTGACACACGGTATCGCAGGTTATCATGCTAATATGTGTATACATCACGTTATATAACCTATGATTTTAAGCTAACGTATGCTGAAGTGCATTCTCCGTGGCGACTAAAATGACAAACGAATTCCTTATTGTGTAAACCCAAATATTCAGTAAGTATCCCTCGCTGGGAAAATACATTGGTACTTTTTCACCCCAAGGGAAAGGAAACACCCGAAGGGCGTTCGACGATCGAGCAATTGCAACCAGGGATCGGAACTGGAAGGCGACGACATCCGATAACATGTTATGTATGAAAATAATATGTAGGGTTACAAGATGACACTCGACTTCTACGAAGGGGGCCTCGAGATGGCAAAAAACTGAGTGGAAGATGCATGAATACAAGATCCTTCCTACAAGGGGGGGGGAAAAAAGAGCAATGCTGCTGATTCCATGAGGTAATTCCAATACTTGGTTTTATGCACAAAGTTTTTTTTTTTTATGTTAAATGGTAGTTTTATAGTCGTCTTGTGCACAAAACTAAAAATGAACTGTGAAAGTTGTGAGACCAAAGTAAGACTTGGTCTAAACTAAGGAGACCATTTCTCACTAGAGCCGTGACGAAAGGTGACTTTGCAAAACACGAAATTAAACTAGAGGGGTTACTTTGTTCAATAAGAACTAAAGTGAAAATTTAGGTTGAAACTGAAAAGGCGTTAAAAGTGTGAAATTGACCATTCTCAATTTCTATTTGTTTTCTCAATAGTTGGACGACTTCTGGTTTTATGCCAAAGATATACCCAACAGCAAAAAAGCTAAGGATGTTCAAGAGAATAAAAGAACAGAATTAGCCGCTGAGAATGCTAATCAAGACTCGCGTCCATTGAGGTGGTCTCTAAGGGGATGAATATGGGTGGAGTTTATCTCCCAAACGTATCTTTTAATTTGTTTATTTTTTCAAATATCCCTCACTTCATGCCACTAATGAAATTTTGTTTTTGGAACCAGATGGAACGGAGTTCTCCAAATTTGCTCCCACATAACTCCGACTCCTTTTTAAAGCCTCTAGATGGCCATCATATGCCATGCGTAGGGTGAGCATGCGTTTCAAGAGTTGTCAGGAGTTCCAAATTCAAAAATCCGTCTTCTACTTTCCGGCGGTTGATGTGATAATGACCGACTCTACGATTTGGCATTATTTGAATGGGTTAATTAATGGCTCTTAGACACAATTTTCCAAGTTCACTTGTTCCCATATGATGCAACTGGTGATGTTTATTTTCAAATAGATATTTTATTTTTTATTTTGTGTTCAAGTGACTTTCGTTATGAATTTTAACTAATGAAATTTTGTATAAATCAGAGGAATGGAGTTCCCAAATTTGCTCCCACATAACTCCGACTTAATTTTTTTAAAGTCTCTAGATGGCCATCTCTACAATTAGTAGGGCCGAGAATGAGTTTTTCAGAGTTTTCGGACGTTTCAAGTCTCGGAATACATTCTCTACCCAGTGTGGCCAATGACCAACTCAACAATTTGATTATTTGGAAGTGGTAACTAATGGCTCAAGCCACGATTAAATGTCCAAGTTCACTTGGTGCCCAATATGATGAATATTAGGTAGTTTATTTCCAAAATAGGATCGTTTATTTTATTTTTGTTCAAGTGTCCATTTATAATTCACTCTTGAAATTTTGTGTAAATCAGAGGAACGAAGGTCTCCAAAATTCTGCTCCCACATAACTCCGAAAGCATCCGCTTCATGTTCGAGCTGGTAGATGATCACACGAGTCCATTGGACAGGGCAGACCCACGACTATGAGTTTTTTAGAGGTTGTCCGGAGAGTTCAAATCCAAAACCGTCTCTACTTTCCAGCTGTGACAAGACCAACTAATGAAACGACTGATGTATTTGGAAGGTATAAATTAAGGACTCTAGCCACGACAATTGTCCAAGTTCAGTTGTGCCCATATGATGAATATTGGTGAGTTATTTCTTAAAATGGATCTTGATTTTTAATTTTTTGTGCAGTGTCGGTTATGAATTAACTAATGAAACTTGGTGAAATCGAGAAAACAAAGTTCTCCAAATTTGCTCACATAACTCGAGAGTGGCATCGTCATGTTAGAGCCGGCAGATGATCCACATGAGTCCATGGTGGACATGAGCACTAGTTCTTTTAGAGTTGTTTGAAATTGAAATCCAGAATCCGTACTACTTTACAATTGCGGCAATACCAAACTCAAGTCAAATATTTAGGTGCGGATAATAAGCTAGGTATTACCATACTCGTTTTGGCGGAGCATTGTCTTCAAAGTGTAACTTACGCTAGTATTCATTTGAAATTTTTAGTAGTCGTTCTCCTTTGTAATTACAGCCACGTTTAACACATTCCTGTAGGAGTGGTATTTTTGTTTAAAGGATGGTTTTGGGATGGTTTTTATTTCTAAAAGCTGTATTCTGCTTGGTTTGTTTGTCTTATAACACCATGAATAGGTATTGTGTCTGTATATTTATGATTTGAGATTATAATGAAGAGGTAAAAACGATGTATTGTGAGGTTATATAAGAAAAAATAATTAGATAACGAGGTTACTAATCTCAAGTCAAATTGAATTTTTGTATGGAATATTTTCTCAACAGACGCTAAAAAATGAATAATTTAAATCTACAGGATAAGTCCTAAAAATACAATCGTTTTGTTTTTTTTCCCAAATCATGTGACAAAACACAAGAATTTTTTTTAACGGAGTCAACAAAAAAAAAGGAGAGAATAAAGCAAAAAAAAACAAATACTCATAATTTTTTTTATGGAGAATCATTGAATGGCCCACTTATAGGCGATTTTAGCTTGTTTAGTTGGTTTGCGGATATATCTTTGCGAATAATCCATGATTTATAATCTTTTATAATAAAAAGTCCATCATTTTTTATGTGTAGCCAGCATTACCCTATTTTTAGTTATATATATTTACTTATTAATCATCTAATAAAAAGTGTCAACTCATCACCGCCACGGGCCACCACTCTGGCCACATCATTGATCGTTGACAACTTTGCGGCCGTTCCAAGGGAACTTTCCGTCTATAAACTTTGCGGATTTTTAGCGAAACCTCTGGCGACCTATCCGGTGAACTTTTTCAAAAATAAATTTCACTATTTTAGTATTTTTAGTACAAAATAAACAATGAAAGTTATTTCTAGAACAAACAATGAAAGTTAACTATTTGACTTTTCCGGCAAAAGTTTGGCAGATAAGTTAAAGGAGGTATTCCCAAAAGGTTGTCGGACGCTGGATGAAAAATAGCCTCCGACCGTTAGGCTCTGGTGGTGGTGGTTGGAAAGGATAGGGATGATGGGGATACAGTGAGAAATAGGAATGGTTGTAGAAAGTACAATAGTATTTGAGCATTACACTCTTCAACCCCTTCTCCCGTAAGTCCCTCCGCTCCCAAAAGTGAGTCCTCAAACTTAATTATGTCAAATCCACCAAAGGGCAGGTTTACAAAACGAGTGATGTATGAAGTCCTTAAGGTTGTTTTATCATTTGATCCCTCTTTGGAGCCCGACGATTTTATGGTTATGGCAAGATATGGTGTTTTTTAGAAAATTGGCTTACATCAAACCCGGTCACAAAAGCTGGACTTACATAGAGAGAGGTTATCCTTCATGAGGCCATTTATCGTATCGGAAAATTCTCTTGTCATGGATTGCTATTCGGGTGTAGGTCTTGTTGTTGTTTTTTTGATAGGGTAAATGTATAATAATTGATTCACAA
>CM018907.1:12792333-12804833 GCA_009663005.1 Actinidia chinensis | reverse complement strand
CCATTCCATAGGAAAGAATCAAGATTGTACCTTCATGTCTCCAGGTTTCCCTAATGTGGCCGAAAGGAAGAATTCTCAACTCGAGTGTTATTATGCATGAGCCAATTAGTCTCGTTTTACCATCTCTGGCATTACCTTTCACAAAAAATCAACGTTTTTCTTGCTACCCAATTGTCCTGTTATTATCTTAATTGGATTGCTGCTCCGTTAAACTTCAGAAGCATCAACAGCTTTCACTCGATCGTACCATGTGGGTATTTCTATCTCTTAGGGTAAAGAAAATACCCCTCTTTTCTCTCGTTCGTTTAATTCGTACTTCTTCATACGATCAATTCACAACAAACAAATACTTCTTATAAAGGACCAAAGGAAGAGGCTATGTGGCCCTTTCCAAGAGCCCAGATGACCTTTATTTGAAAGGCAAGTAAGTGGAAGAATAACATTGATACTTAATCTAATATGTAAGAGTTGACGAATACAATTAAAAAATAAATAGTAAAATAAAAATTTAGCTAAAAAATTAGACGGGTTGCTAGGTTAATTAATGTGTTATTTACTCTTTTAGTTATTTGTAAAAAACAACTGGCCATTCTCTCTTTGTAGAGACATAAGATTGAGTCAATAATAATCACAATTCAATCTTATTATATATGATTCATTGTAACTATATAACAAAACATTTCGTATTCAAATTTTTATTAGAAAAAACACTAAGATGTGAGATGTATGTGTAGATTAGTTAATCTTGAATTCAACTCAAAAGAATGCCAAAGTTTTCTTCTTTTTTTATCTACAACATAGAATTTAAATATCTTACTAAAACCCACAAAGGTTTCAAACTTTTCGAAAACCCTAAATTAAACACCAACCAAATAATAAGACATGGTAAACAATTGAGGGAGAAATCATTAGACTGTTTAATTTTTTATATTTTTTTTGTCGCAAAAGAACAAAAATTATTATAACTTGAGAGAATTTACAAGAAGGATAATGATAAGGATTTAGGGCAAGTTGCCCGTTATTAATTGTTATTATTAACTCATTAGTCCAACTATTTAATGGAAAAAGAAGAAACTCGAGACCAAAAAACAATTGTACGGAATCAGAATGAAAAAATCACATGTATCCAATTCACAATTAAAAAGAGCAAGAAGCAACAAGAACAAAAAATAAATCATTTCCAAAGTAACACAATTAAGCAAGACAAAATATTTTGGAAGGAATCAAGGAGAAAAAGACATGAGGAGAGAGGGAGAGTCATACGAGAAAGTTGTTGAGGATTGTAATGGTAGAGATTGATGTCGATGGGGACGATGGGGAAAGGCCTGCCCAAAACCTTGTCTATCAAGTAGTACACCAATTCCTCATCCGTAGGGAAATCGATTTACCCCGGCGGTAGAGAATATGTAGTATTCGACGCTCGAAACACCCACCATTAACACCACCTTCCTCGACATCTCTTCCATTCTTGGAAGTAAAGAGATGAGAGAAATCAGACTTACTCATTAATTACATGATTTCTCGATTCTTGAAACCAAGAGAGAGAGCAAGAGATTATATTTTTATTAAAAATCCATAGTGGACAATGAAGACTAATTGGTGTTGAAGTGTTATCCTAATAGGTTTCTTAGACTAAAACACTAGACTCTAACAAGAGGTCCCACGGACAATGTTGTAAATCTTTTGGGGAAATCTCCTTAATGAAGGTGGATTTTTCCAGTGGTTGGTGGGATAAGGCAAAGAGATAATATCCGTAAGTTCAGCGATATATATCTCATGGATAGAAATATTAGTTAACCTTTTGGACAAATCGATTGGTCTGGCTACCCGGACGGAAATTTTTACAAACGTAAGTAATAATGAAAATAATTATAGATGTGTGAGGAACCCACAGAGTGGATTTAGAACTAAAACAAAAAAATAGGGAGATTTCTCATGTAATGTCATGACAGTAAAAAACGATTATTTAATTTTTTACAATTTCTTTAAAAACACCCATTTTGATATATTAAAGAGAGAACAAATAAAAAAAATGTAATAACTGTAAATAATTTATTTATACGTACACACGAGGATATAAGTGAAATTACTTCTAATTAATAGGAATCTATATAATAACTAATAGTGGGGGAGGGAGTGGCATATATTCGAGTATGAATTTAGTAAACCCCCGTCATTTCGTACATTATTCATTCCGTGAGTATGACTAATATTTTAGGCCAAATTTGATACTCTACCTGCATGGCGTAGAAATAGAAAAATTGTTTAACCCCTCTTTAGAAGAGGGGTGGATAGGGTACCATAAACATTTTTTTCTGTATATCCGGGTGATGGCAATGGTGGTTGTTTGGCGGGTGGTAGTTGATGTGGGCGGTGGTAGTTGGGTGGCATTAGACGACAATATTTTGTGGTGGTGCTTGTGATTGGTAGCACTAGTGGTGGTTATTAGGTAGTGGCGGAGGTGGTTGTGGTTATTAGGTTGCGGCGGGGGAACAACAAGGTTGTCTTTTTTATAAATATTAATTATATTTTTTAATAGAAGATTATCTACCTCGGGTATAAGGAGAGATTAGTTAGGATTCGGTACAAATAGATCAAGTGGGCCTGATGTGCCCGAAATTTTTTAATAATGTAGAGCAATAATGTAAAGAATTATATGATGTGTGGAATACTCAGGGGAGTGGGCACTTGAAAGGGCCAACTAAATTTTTTAGGGTGAATTACAATGACCTGGTCTAAAGTTTGTATTTAATACAGATTCAACTTTTATCTTCTAGAAATTACAATGACACCCCTGTTAGTGTTTCTCCTAATTGAAGTGACGGAAAAGTAAAATGACTTTAGTACCTTCACTTAAACATGCAAATTACAGTATTGCCCACTTCTCCATTCTTCCCCTACTCCCCTCTCTGAATTTGTCAGTCCCACCACCACCACCACCACCTTGCCACCATCACAAATACAAAGGAATAGAATAAAAATCTTAGAGAGAGACCCAGATTGTAATGGGATTAAAATACATCAATAATAATCAAAACACAAACAAACCAAATCATATTTCCGGTGGATTTGGTTTTTTCTCGTATTTTTTTTTTAATTGGGTATGATTTCACAACTCACCCACCCCAACAGCCACCTAACCGCTTATAATCAAGAACCAAAAGAAAATTCTTAGAGAACGTAGATGGGTGTTTGGATTGATTTTGGGAATGAGACCATAGAACTCAACAAATTCAATTTTGTTATGAACTCAACCCAAATTGGTCTAGAGAGAGATGTTTATGATGCGGATTTAAAAACTAGGCTCAATAATTCAATTTTTGGGCAAGCCCCAAATTGGATTTGTAGAGGAGGAGAGGGAAGGGCTCAAGAAGGTGTTTTTTTTATGATTCAATTGGGATGAATCTGACCACAATCCCAAGAAAAAAGCAATTGGGGAGTGGCGAAGCATCGAAGGAACAAACAACGACGAGTGGCGGCCCACGACCATCTCTCTTTCTGAACGTCGGACTGAGCGCCATTGGCGACCCTGGTCATTGATGGTTGAGGAGCGTCGAAACTGCATTGGTGAGACCGCCGGCGACGGTGACCATGGGTCGTGGGTCACGCGTTGTCTGGTGAGGGCAGTTTGCTTGAGAACCCGGTGGGTGTAGGTCTCTATCTCTTCCCTCCCCCTCAATCTCTATCTCTGTTTCTCTCTCCCATCTCATCCCATCCCATCCCCCTTTATCTCTGTGTCTATCATCTCTCACTCTGTTTCTCTCTTTCCTCTTCTTGGCAGAATCTAACTGGACACAGGTTATCTGGAGTCTGGTTTGGAGTTTTGGACTGCACTGTGAGTCCAAGTTTTTTTTTTTTGTGAATCGTTAGTATTATAAATTTTGTGTAATAAATTATATTGATTGAATATAAATTAATATTTATTTTATATTATTTTATAATTTAATAAATAAAAATATTATATAAAATTATATTTATTTATCTTGTTATGAATTCATATTCATTAACATTTAATCTGATTAACTTAATTTTTTATAGTATTATAATTCTCGATAAGACGTATAATATAAATAATTTTAATTATTCAATCCCAAAGTGGACTTTGATATAAGCCTTGTCCAACCTAATTATATGCTCTGCAAAATAACATGTGCAAACAAAGTGCTTATTGCTTGATTCAATTGTTCAAAAATGCCTTAGGATAATGCCAATACACTCTGCTTAAAATGAGAAATGAGTAATATTACAGGTAAGCAAGGATGTGGTTGATAATAGATTTGTAAAGATTGTTCAAAAGAAAAGCATAATTAACTCTACCTCAAGGCTCAAAGAATTTTTGTGTTGATATTTTGTTAGTGTGATGTGTGGACGTTATGTGACAGGACTCTCCAAGACTGGTAAATGCAATTAACTTATTGTTTGCAAAACAAGGTAAATAATTGACTAGTGCGGTTAAAATTTGTCTACCTCTGTTAATAACTATAACAGCAACAAAGGAAATTGGAATTTTATGATTTCAATTAATTGATTCGAGAAAAGAAGCACCTAAACGAGTCGTTTAGTGCCCTGTATAGCAGGATACTGGGATAAAATGAAGATAAGATGCTGCCTAGCAATTCTACTGAACCTCCCTTGCCGTGCTGCAAATGCCAAGGTAATTAGTTCATTGCACTTCTTGTGCTTCCGCAACGCATTCTGCTTAAATTATTTTCATTCACCGAATCCTTTACTCGTTAATTCTACCAAGTATAGCTATTGTTCTCTCTGCTTTCCTTTGCTACTTTCACTTTCATAAGCAGACTGTGCCCTGCCTCCTATGAATGGCATCAGAAATTGTCCACCACCATCTTTCTATGATAATAATGTCTTCTGAATTCGAGAATACGAAAATAGTCGATGTCATTATTGAATAAGTGAAAGAAATCATGGCTTTTCATTGAGAGCTTGTCTTTTGAGTTCTGCCATGTTTCTTGGTAATTTAAACTGTATAGTAAGATGGGAAGTTGAACACTAGTGCTGTTAAAACTAATATTCCAATGCTTAATTAGACAGATTTAAAAAAATAAAATAGGAAGACGAATACTTGGACTTGTAATATCACCAAAACACAACATTGTGCAAACAAAGTGCTTATTGCTTGATTTCAACGTTAAAAATTATGCCTTAGGATAATGCCAATACACTGCTTAAATGAGACTGAAGGAAATAAATTACAGGTAAGCAAGGCTGTGTTGGTAATAGATTGTAAGATGTTCAAAAGAAAAGCATAATTAACTCTAAACTCAGCTCAAAGAGAAATGTGAACAATTATCAACTGGGGGGAACCAGTAATTTGAACAACCCTAAAGAGTATGGACATTTTGAAGTTGGTCAATACCAATCTCTATAAGAAAAATTGTCAGGAGGTTCCCAAACGGGCCCTAATTTAACATCCAAAATTGAGTTAATATTTTTGTTCTATCCAAGTATGCAATTTGTGAAAGAAATTACAACTTCTAGCCAACATAACCATCCAAACGCCATCCTCCATGGCATCCACATGTCAAACATGAGCCATTACGTGAACATTTCGTAAAGTAGAAGTTGCCTTGCTGCGTGTCCCTGGTTGTTGTTGATTGTTAATCGTCGTCTTCCTCGGGTTGTTGGGATATACCCTTAATTGGATTCTAACTTATATTTTAGATTGCACAACCCTAGTCCCAATGTGTACAAAAAAGTTAGTGAAGGTGTTTAGTCAGCTGAACTTGATTTACAATTGCTTATTTAAAAAGTAGAAGTTAAAAAACTTCAAAATGATATTCAATCTATTTGGGAGAAGCAGAAGTGTGTGAATAGTTAGTTGTGAATAATTATTATCCATAGGAAAAGAATCAAGATTGTACCTTTCATGTCACCAGGGTCTACTTGTGGCCGAAGAATTATTCACTCGAGTGTATATTCATGCATGAGGCCAATTAGTCATCGTTTTACCATCTCTGATATTAACCTTACAAAAAATTCAACGTTTTCTGTGCCAATTGTTCTATTATACTTGAATAGGATTGTTGGCTCCTGTAGCCTTCCAGAAGCCATTTAACAGTCTTTCTACTGACCGGCTACCATTCGGGTACTTTCGATCTCTTAGGGTAAAGAAATACCACTCTCTCTCTCTCGTCGTTTAATTCGTACTCATCTACGATCAATTCAAACAAACAAATTGACTTTCTTATAAACGAACAATTGTGTGAAAAAAGGGCTATGTGGACTTTTCAAGCGCCAGAGGCCCTTAATTGAAGGCAGTAAGTGCAAGAATAACGTTGTGATGTACTTGCTCTACAACCATAAGAAGTTGACGACACAATTAAAAATAACTAGTACAAATAAAATTAGTTTTAAAACAACAGATGCCAATATAGGGTTATACTGTGTTATTACTCTTCTATTGTATTCGTAAAAACCTAGCTATTCGTCTTTTATAGAAGACATAAAGATCAAGTCAATAATAATCAGCAATGCAAGCTATTTATATAAACATGTCATATTCAAGTTTTTCATTTAGAAAAAACATAAGAATGTGAGTGTATGGTGTAGCATTAGATTAATCTTGAATTGCTTGAAAAGGAATGCCAAGTTTTCTTCGTCTTTTTATCTACAACGTAGGGAAATTCTAAAGTGTTTTTCTATTAACCCACAAAGGTTTCAAACTGTTCGAAACCCTAAATTAAGACAACCAAATAATAACACGGTAACAATTGAGAGAACTCATTAGACCGTTTAATTTTTTATATTTTTTTTTGATTGGCAAAAGAACAAAATTATTATTACTTGAGAGAATTTGACAAAGGAGATAAAGATAGGATTAGGCAAAGTTAGCCCGTATTACTTATTAGTATTAACGTATTAGTCCAACAATTTTAATGGATAAGAAACGAAGAAGCCGAGACCAAAAAAAAAACAATGTCCGGAATCAGAATGAAAATTCACATGTATCCTAATTCACAAATAATAAGAGCAAGAACAAAAACAGGGAAAATAATCATTCCCAATCGTAACACATAAGCCAAGAAAAATAATTTTGGAGATCAAGAAAAAGACATGAAAGAGAGAGTAATACGAGAAAGTGTTGAGGATTATTAATTGTAGAGATTGATGTCTCTAATGGGAACGATGGGTAAAAGGGCATGCCCTAAAACCTTGTAGTTCAAGTAGTACACCAACTCCTCATCTGTAGGCTGAAAAACGATACCCCAGAGGTTAGAGAATTCATGTAGGCTTTGATACTCGACGCACCCACATTAACACACTTCCTCGTACATCTCTTCCATTCTTGGAAACAAGAGATGAGAGAATCAGCCTTACTCATAGTACATGATCTTCTCCATTCTGAAACCAAGAGAGGAGCAAGAGGATTATATTTTTATAGAAATTCGTAGTGGACAATGAGGATAATTGGGATAGAAGTGTCTCTTAGACTAAACACTTGAACTCTAACAAGAGTCCCACGGACAATGTAAATCTTTTGTGGAAAATCTCCTTAATGAAGGTGTATTTTACAGTTATGGTTGGATAGGCAAAGTTATAAATCTGTAGTTCAGCGATTATCTATCTCATGGGTAAGAGAGATTAGTAATCTTTTGGACAAATCGATTTCTTGGCGTCCGAAAAATTTTACTAACGTTAAGCAATAAGTTTAATAATTATATGATGTGTGTAGGACCCACAGAGTGGGCACTTGAAAGGCGGAAACTAAAAACAAACAAATAGGGAGTTCCTTACAAGAAAAAAAATAGGAGGATTTCCTCATGTAATGTCATAGGACAGTAAGTAAACTATTATTTAAAAAAAAATTTACAATTCTTTAACACACCCATTTTGATATATTAAAAGAGAGCAAAAATTAAAAAAAAAACTAATAAATTTTAAATAAGTTATTTATATACACACACGAGGATATAAGTGAAATTACATAATTAATAAGAATATTATAGTAAAATATAGTGGGGAGAGGGGGGGGCGGGGCTGTGTTTCGGGGAATGAATTAGTAAACCTAATACATAATCATTCTAGTTGAGTAGTTAGTTGACAATATTAACAAACTGTACTCTACCTGCATGGGGTTAAAAAAAATTGTTATTTATTTTAAAACGTCTCTTGAATGCGGGTGGATAGGGTACACATTAATTCAAAAAAAAAAATTTCTGTCAATCTCCCGTGGATGAAAATAGTGGTTGGTTGGTGGTGGTAATTGGTGGGGGCGCAGTGATGATGACAATTAGCGATAACAATGTTTTGTGGTGGTGTTTGTTATTAGTAGCACTAGTGGTGGTTATTAGGTAGGGGCGGAGATGGTTGTGATTACCCAATTATACTTTCTTTCTTTTTTAATATCTAGAGTGTTGGGTTACCAATTATTAAAATCAATCTGAGCCACTCATTAATTTTTTGTGTGGATTTTTCTATTTTCATCTTTTTAAAAATTAATTTAAGTGCTCTCCAATTAGGTTTCTTAGACCAAACACATAACTCTAATAGAAGGCAGTGGCGGACGCAGGATTTCCGTTTAGGGAGAGCCGAATCATACATTTTTAATGAACTTTTCGATAAAACAATTTAGGAGGACCAATTGTGTATATTCAATAGCAAAATAGTCAAAACTAACAAAAAAAAATTAAAAAAAATTAAATATTTTTTTTTTTTGGATTTTTCAAATGTTTGGGGGGCGTGACCCACGTCCGCCCCCTCGGGACCGCCACTGATAGGAGGGATGCACATTTATGCGATGAGACTCATTGTACTGTATGTTATTCACGGTAACTAATTAACAATGATAGCTTAGCTTAGTTATGACGGGTCGGTTTACCTCCGACTCCATCCCTCCATACCTATTCAAACTTTTTTTGTGAGCTTCATCCTTGAGCCCACTGATGATCCGAACCGTTTATCTCGGAAATTCTGTAATGAAAGTCATTCATACTAAAGATTAATTTCATTGGATATCTATAAATATATAAACAACATTTTATTATATAAAATAAAAGATTTAAGTTTATAATCATATCAGATATTCATTTTATAAAAAAATGTGATTTATTTCCGTATTTATAAATATCTAATAAAACTGACGTGCTCGAAAAAATTTAATAATGTAGAGCAGTAATGTAAAAGAATTATATGATGTGTGGAAGACCCAGGGAGTGGGCACTTGAAAGCGTCAACTAAATTTTTAGGATAACTTACAATGACCTCCTCTAAAGTTTGTATTAAATACAGACTCACCTCTTATCTTATAGAAATTACAATAACACCCCTGAAAGTGACAGAAAAGTAAAATGACTTTAGCACCTTCACGGTTAACTAAACATACAAAATTACAGTATTGCCCACTTCTATACTCTCCCCCTACTCTCCTCTCTCAATTTGTCAGTCCTTCTACCCCTACCCCTACCCCTACCCCTACCCCATTGCCACCATCACATATACAAAAGAATAGAATAAAAATCTTCAGAGAGACCCAGATTTTAATGGGTAAAATACATCAATAATAATCAAAACACAAACAAACCAAATCATATTTTGGTGGATTTGTTTTTCTCATTTTGTTTTTAATTAGGGTATGATTTCACAACTCACCCCCCAACAGAAAACCACCTCACCGCCATTATCAAGAACCAAAAGAAAAATTCTAGAGAAAGTTAGATGGGTGATTGAGATTGATTTTGAGAATTGAGACCATAAAACTCAACAAATTCAATTTTGTTATGAACTCGACCCAAATTGGGTCTGTAGAGAGAGAGATGTTTATGATTGGGATTTAAAACCCTAGGCCTCAATAATTTCAATTTTGTTGCAAGCTCCAAATTGGATTTGTAGAGAGAGAAAGAGGGAGGGCTCAAGAAGGTATATCCATTGGGATGAATCTCACCACAATCACACAAGCAAAAGCAATTGGGGAGTGGCGAGCGTCAAGGGAACAAGAGCGACGAGTGGCGTCCACGGCCATCTCTCGTTCTTAACGTTCGGCTAGCACCATTGGCGACCCTAGGTCATTGATGGTTGAGTGAGCGGTGAACTGCATCGGTGAGACCGCCGCGACGGTGACCCTGGGTCGTTGGTCACTCGTGTTCTGGCGAGGGCAGGCTTTTCTTGAGTGGACCGGTGGTGTGGGTCTCAATCTCTTCCCTCCCCCTCAATCTCTAATCTCCTGTTTTTCCTCTCTCCCTCCCCTTTATCTCTTTGGTCAAATATCTTCACTCTTTCTGTCAGACTCTCCCCTTGCCCTCTCCTCTCCATAGTTATCAGAACCGAACCGGTGTTTGAAACGGTCAAGGCACTGGTTCAATGGTTCACTGGTTCAACAGTGGTTCAACCGGTCATATAATTAATAAATAATAAAAAAATCAACAAAGCAACAGTTACCCTAAAATAAAAACATATCAAAGTAGCCATCCTATTTTACCTAGTATTTTACTATGGAAAATCTTATTACAGTCATTAATCAATCACATTAATTATATCTATGGAAATTTGTTTGATGATGTGTGGATAGACTAGAAAATTCAACAATCTGTATAAATCTTTCTAAGATAACCAGTGCTGATAGCTATTTTTAGTTCCTTCTGCTGTTCACCTATCACAAGCACAAAAATTTTAACAAGATGTTGAATTCATTCAACAAGAAGATTTGACACATATGACCAGGTATATAATAATGGACAGATTGATACACAAGATAAATCAAAATCTAAACTTTTATCAAAGAAGACAAGGCATCAAACCTTCACAATAAGATAATTTAAAAGGGGAAAGGCAACGAGTTAGTTAACTAAATTCTGTATGGAATGTAGTTAAAACGTATATGAAGTAACTTCCGCACTAACAGTTAGACATTTACAAAGCAAGTAAACAGAAGATACTTTCACAATAAGATCCAAGAAGCTCATTAGAGAGCACAAAATCTATTACTTAGCTGTTTCCTTCCAGATAACTGCAGCAATTTAATAGTAAGCTCCAAAAGTTCATGTTTCAAAGTTTCAAACACAAAACACAATACAAATATTTAAGTTCCAAAAAGTTCATACTTCAAACACCATACCACAATATTATTCTGGAATCATAATGCAGTCTAGTAGCACATTTAATAGATAGGCCAAAACTGAACCCATCAACAAAACTACTTTCCTTTGGGAATCACAATATCATGGAATCAGACTCATTTTTTTTTTTTTTTTTTTTTTTTTTTTTTTTTTTGGGGAATTCAGGAGAGCATGTCTTCTATCCATTTCTATATAAATACAAACTTTAACTATTATGATAATGTTAAGTATTTGGATTAATAATCCCTACTCAAAACTAAACCCAATCCATTTTATGCCCGCCAAATATCGAACCATCAATCCCATTTGCTAAAAAATCAAAATAATTATTAGAAATGACAGACCACAAAAAAGCTACAACTTTTAAATAGAAGAAAAATCGAACCTTCACACAAATATACTTCAAATCGACGACCGAATCACCGAACGAACAGAAATTGAATCGAACGAACAATCGAATCGAAACAACGCCTTGAGAATCATAGATTCAGAACCCTACCGATCTCAGACTCATGAGAGATATAGGCGAGAGAGAGAGAGGAGAGGCCATCGACTCGTTGGTCGATCTCGTGAGCATGAACTTGAGAGTTGAAGACAGAGAGGATCGGTCTAGCCCTTCTGGTTGGGACTTGAATCTTGAAGATTCTTAACCCTAGCATTAGCACTTAGCAAAATTATTTTAATTTTTTTATCAAAGACCAAAATAGACATACTTCCCCATTAAAGAAACAATAATAATTTATGGGCAATTAATGACTTTTGACTCATTTTTAAAAACCGCCCGGTTCAATAAAATCGTCCGGTTCAACGTCTCTAAAAGCCGGCCGTTTCAACCGGTTCCATCCGGTTCACATACAATTTCCGTTAAATTATTAAACGTGCCGGTTCTCGGTCCGGTTCCCGTTGAACCGGTTTGAACTGGTTTCGGTTCCGGTTTTTCTGATAACACTGTCCTCTCACTCTCTGTTTCTCTCTCTCCTCTTGGCAGAATCTAACTGGACGCGGCTTATGTGGAGTCTGGTTTGGACTGCAATCCAAGGTTTGTTTTTCCGTAATGATTCAAATAGTTGGTATTATAAATTTTGTGTGAAAATTAATATTATAATAAATTATATTGATTAGATATAAATTAATATTTATTTTAAATTATTTTATAATTTAATAAATAAAAATATTACACAAAATTATATCTATTTATTTGGTTATAAATTTATATTGATTGATATTTAATTTGATTAACTTAATTTTTTATAATATTATAATTCTCGATAATTCATGTAGTCTTTGATACTGGACGCACCACCATTAACACCACCTTCCTCGTACATCTCTTCCATTCTTGGAAGCAAGAGATGAGAGAAATCAGCCTTACTCATAGTACATGATCTTCTCCATTCCTGAAACCAAGAGAGAGCAAGAGGATTATAT
>CM018907.1:12779833-12789833 GCA_009663005.1 Actinidia chinensis | reverse complement strand
AGGGTTTGAGAGTTCGATATGCATTGGTTGGTTGGTATAGATATTGGTGATTGTTAAGCTTGATAGAACTCCGAGTTTAAATTGTGGTTTGGTGCTATTATTGATGACAACTTCATTCCAATATTTTAGGTACGAGAAATATCATGTCCCTCAGGGGGGAGGATATGGGGAAGAGAGAAAAGCTAATTACTCAGACATGGTATGAGAATTTTCTTATCCTCTGTAGAAGAAACTTCATATTGGTTGTACCTGAGTGCATGTTCGTAAAAATCTCATTTTAACCTATTTACCTTAATGGAGCATCATGATATAAATCCTCTTTTGCTCTGTCTTTTCCCTCTTCCTGTTCTAAAATTTATTTGTATTGCTTCCCCCATTTTACTTATGTTCTCTGTGTCAACTCTTAAACATTTTTTGAAATTCAAGCAAATGACAGGTGGGTAGTAATAACTTAGAGGGCCAGTCAGTTTCCTGAAGATGCTGCCTAAATTGATATCTCCCCTTTTTTCAACTTAATGTACTTTGTATCATGACATGAGTATTGTAGAGGGTATTGATCTGTTGAATAAAGGCAGGTGATCCATGTTCACCCTCTATTTGATTTTTAGGTTAACAAATACATGACTGTGACAAGTTATATGAATATGGGGGGTGGAGTCTTTCCATTTTGCGCCCAGGTAAGTGGTAAGCATAATTTCCACATACTTGTTTGGGTGTCTTTTTCTTCTCCGTCGTTCATGAAAAATAGCAAATTCTGTGTTGGCAGATTGGAAAGGAGAGTCACTTCAAAGAGCGATCAAGCGACACGAGCATTTCTTGCCTACACAACTAGGCCTGAAACAAGGGACATAAAGTAAGGTTCAGCTCTCGTCACCTACTATAGAGTATTTGTCCAACAACAAACTCTCTTGTTTTGGTACAAGTTGTTGATTGAACTTTATCTTCTTATGGCAGGTGTTCGATGTAGGATGCGGAATGGTGGGCCATTAAGAGAAATCGCTAGAAGATTCAGGTAACCCATTGACTTCATGGGTTCAGCTATGTAATGCGTTTCCCCATCTTGTCTTCTTTTATATATTTTTCTTAAATTATTTTTCTTCTTCTTTTCCTTTTTTTTTTTAAATATGCTTTGACTGTTAGTCCTTTAGTATTTTCACAACGGTTCTGATTTAATGGGTAGGAAAAAAGGCTACATCTTGTCAGTCTAGGGTGGTTGTATATTTCACCGTGCAAACCTTGAATGCTATTATATCAGATTCATGCTAATACATAAGATGCAGCTAATTTGGATATCTGGTTTTGTTTTATTACGTTGAAGACGGAACATTGTTTTCCTAAAGTGCTAGTTCTCCTTGCATCATGTAGTGTAATTTAATAGGTTAGTTCATGTGGGGCTCCAAGAATTGTTAATAAGCTTATAACGGTCCCCTTTCGTTTAATCTACTGACTCTCTCTTAGAAGAGTGACTTGTAGCTGTATTGCATCTTTAACACGTTAGCAATACAACCCGTCCTCCCCAGTCACCATACAGTTACAAAACATTCCGCAAGAAGTGCCCATTGTTACGTTCATCTTCCAACTTCTCAAATGCATAACGTTAATTATTCAAGCGCTATGAGTGTGTGCTTGCAAAAAATTATCCGTTCATCTTGTTACAAGACCATGACAGCTGTTAGTGGATTTTAAATCTTGTATTAAAGCGCCAATCTTTCTTGTTTTCTTCATTTGATTTGGGCCTGAAGGGACATAGGATGGTGGTCTCTAGTCTCTCCAAACCGCTTCTACTGCTGCTTGTGGCTTAGCTTCCAGGCCAACGTTTAGGTCATTAAACAGAGCTTAGTGTCAAAAATTTGGTTGTGTAGTCATGAAATTCTGACTTCTTCAATACTCAAAACTCAGGATGGGGAAAACAAAGAATATTAACGGGGGCATTTTCAGATTTCTAAAATTTGGGTTTTCTGAAAAAACTCTGAGACAAATAACAAGGAGGAGAAATAAAGAATTATAACTCTGAGAAACCCAAATTTGCTTATAAAATACTGAGAAATAGGAAAACATGTGAAGAAAAAAAAAATCACCATTAGTTTCTCTAAATGGTACCTCCTGGTCTTCTTTGTATATATTTTCTTTTGACACTTTTTTTCCGTTTCTGATCGTCACATTAGGCCAAACTCGGAACTTTTTTTTGTTAATTTTGTTCTTTCCAAGGTTATAACGATAAGATTAATGACCTTGTAGTGACACCCCCCCCCCCCCCCCCACATGTTTACAGGGGTGAACAAAAACGGAATACCAAATAAACAGAGGAACTGTAAGTAGTTGTCATCCTGCTTCATGCAAAATTATTCTTCAAGTCTGCCATGAGTTTGAATGCATACCCAATTATGTAACAGAAAATTGTAAGAGTTGTTTCCGTTTGTATTTTTTTTCGGAGCTCTGGTTCTTTTCAGGAACTAAACCACATGCAAGGAGTGAACAACACTTGCACTAGTGAAGGTGGGACTTACTTTCCATTTTATGTCCCAAATTCACTTCCGGACAATAAACCCCTCCACAATCTTAACTCTTCTCCCAATTTTAAGTTTTACTTCCACAATGATTGTTCCTTCTATCCCATGTGATGTCCATATTCCATCCCTAAAATGGTGTCGTCTAAATTAAAACTGGCTATATTTTGACAGTGAAGGCTGACACCTTCATGAATATGCCATTTTGATAACAGTTTCGATGCGATTTATTGCGCAATCGAAGAGCTACAGCCATGCTCCAGATGTGGTTATGTCATGTTGAGTTCTTGAAGGCTTAGTGTTCAATATTTGAGGTAGCCTTGCTATCTTGCCATGCATAGTTCTGATGATAGATTTTTCTGTGGGCATGTGTGGGCTGGGCGTGTTGGTTGATTTGGAATAGGCGGAGTGCTATAAAGAAATTTATAGAGTCTGTTGAAGCCTGGCCAGTGTTTTGCTGCCGATGAGTGGATGCATTCACTGATTCCTTTGACCGAAAAGAAGAGCACCATAGGATCAAGGTTTACACTGATTAACTCATTCTCTAATATTCCTTTTTTGTCTTTCTTAATTTCTGAGCTTACAAACATACTTTCTTGGAAACAGGGTTGAGGTTGAGCTCGGTAATGGGCTTCCTGATATCAGGTCATGGGACCAATGTTTTGAATCTCTTATACTCGCAGGGTTTTGAGGTGAAGTTGGTTGTACAATTTGAAAGGCATGTTGTTGACTGAGTGGTTGAGAAGCGCACTTATCCTCAAGAATGTGTAGTATTAGAAGCATGATGCTTCTGAAAATTTTTAATAAACAATATTCTAGAGCAAAAAATTACCAACTAGCTTAAGAAAATGATTTTATTCTGTAATACTGTGACATTTTTTTCTGTTTTCATTTTTTTTTTATTTTTTGGTTAACACAAAGTCAGCCTTCCAAAATCACAACCATAGCTCTAATGGTCATAGTTTCACACTATTGGAAAACTCATACTTGAGAAGAAAAACTTTTTGGGAAATTGAAAGGTTTTGTAAAATGATGAAAGTTTGAAGGCTGAGGCCAAGATAGAATAGATCATGGATGTCTATAAGTTCCAAAGGACTCAGTGGAATTGGGACCGATGATCTTTAAATTTGGTTATCTAAACAATTCTGCAGGAGGTGTCATTTAGTGCTACTTTCTCACTTCTGGCATTTGACACCTACCACTGAACACAAATTCTGTATTTATAATGTAGACAATACAGGACAGTAGCGATGGAAAATGTTGGAATAACGGAATATGATTCTTTTCTCTTTTTTCTTTTTCGCACTTCTTCGCATAGGTTTTTTTTTTTTTTATGGGAGAAGGATTTTGCTTCAGATCACCTCTCCCTTGGTATCTGCCTTTGGATTAAAGCACTCTCACTAAGTAACTTCCGCGTAACGGCTGTGGGGCTTCATGACTAGGAACATGGTAAGATATGTTTATCTATAACACTTTTTCTTGTAATCATATAATATTAACATATAGGTAGCCGTGTATATTTACCAGGTGCGGTTATCTGTTGTAAAAAGTAATGCAACTGGTTGTTGGTATATTAGAAGAAGGAACACTTGATTTTTTGTTTGGCCAAGCACATACCTCTTCTGTTAACACGTACCAATTTCTTTTCGCACAGGTCCAAAGCCTTAGAGCGTGTGGGCATGCTCCTGAGGGAAGGCCAGAGAGTTCAAGCTTTCCTGGAGGGAAAGCAGATGATGCACTTGTGAAGGAGGGACGGTGAATTCTTTCTCTGCATTGCATTTGCACTCTCTCCCGAACAAAACAAAAGGAACATGTCCACAAATCGCAGAACCGTATCGTTGAATTGAAACCTAGTTTCGAAATCATGCATTACATCAAGAACCATAACGGTTCATCATAAACTATACATGATATTATTAAGCTTAAATGAAAGAAAATAATATAAATTCATGTTGAAAAATTTTCTGTTTAATTTAACAAGGACTGATTACCCAAGCAAATGTATGCCAAGCCCATAAAATTTAAGGGCTCTGGGAAATATTATATGCAACACAAGTCCGGCATGACTTAAAATGCCCCTACTCGAACTAAATTCGAGAGACTTAGTTGGGATTGAGATCTTGAGGAACTTAAGCAACACAAGCCCTCGAAATAAAATTCGAGCTTAGCTGGGGATAGAGATTTTGGGCAACCCAAGCCGGAATAAGACTTTTTCATTAAAAAATACAGTTATTTAGTATTGATATATTTATCAATAAACTTAACTGTTTAGTTAACCTCTAGGACAACTTTGGATTGGTTTGGGCAGCCTCTTAGCTCGACCAACATCCCAATTTTTCACCCTCATATTATGCTGTCTAGTTAGGAAGGACATTTGCCTTCATCAAAGGGGTGTGCGTTCGAATCCTACCGATCATAAGATTGTCAACAATGTAGTGTATTCTCACTGCATCCATATAGTAGGCCCCGTAAATCTTTAGAGAGCATGGCAAAAGAATAGAAAGGGGGGTAGGGAATGTTTAGATTCAAACAGGATACATGTAAAACATGTGTGTCCATGGTGAGTCCTTACTTGAGCCGACCCATATCAATTAAATATGTTTTCTCTCTCCAAAAGTAACAACATATAATTTTACGGGGGCAAGCTATTTTAGCCTTAAACATATGGACGTACTTTTAGTATGCTTGAGGTACTGTTGGTTTAATCATCTCGAGATTGTTATATTAGATTTTTTACCCTCTTTCTTTTCCAATTCAAAATGTTATTTCTACCAAGACTCCTTTTTGGTTCGAGACTACGATAAATGTATAATTGGCTTGTTAGGAAAGGCCATTTTCACTCCAAGGTATTTCTTCCTCCCGTAAAGCCATAATTTGAGGCCAACAAACCGGCAGTGAATCAAAAGTAGGTACTGTACCTATTGGTTCTCTCCCATCTCGAGATTTTGATTGATACGTTGATAAACAACCTACGCGGTGGTAACTCTTTGACTTCTAAATCAATGATTCCTGGCGATTTGGAACGATTAAAATTAATTTTTCTTCTAATCATGGAACCATTTGGAAAATGATCGAAGAAATGAGTTCTGGTGGCTGTACAATTGAGCTTATTGGGCTTTGGCAAGTTTTCATTTATTGATCTGACTACACATGATTATGGAATGGAGTAAACATCATTTTATGATCGAAAACACCGTGGCATGGATGACCATCAAACAGATGCAACTTTTTCAGTCCTCGTATTATTTGTTTATAAAATGAGCGATGGTTTGGTATAGTTGAACTTATGTAGAATGGTACTTTAAAAGCAAAAGTTGAAAGCTTGAAAATTTGAAACTCAAGAATCAGAATTTTTAGCGTTGAGTAGGTTATTTTGGTCATAAGTAGCAGAAGAAGAAAAAAAACGGAAAGCAGAGCTTAAAAGCTATGCCAAACATGACATTCTATGGGGCTTGACGCAACGGTTCTGTTTGTTGTTGTGTTAATGGGTTTTAGAAACACAAAAAAACAATCTTCGCACATGTAGGACTACGTATATCTACCCACAGCATTGGTGGATTTCCCATGCAATGAGATACACGGACTTCACCCGGTAATGCGGGAGATTGACGTAGCATTTCACTGACTCCTGTAATTTATGAATCCCATGTTTTTTATTTTATGAGAGGTGGATCCTTTCAATATTACCTATGAATTTGTTATGACATATTATGTTTTTTACTGTTATGAATTAATTTTACAGATTGTAGATTACAAAATGAGTTTAGCTGAGACAAATGGTTAGTTAGATGTGATGAGATCAGAATATATTAGTTGTGGGGTGCAAACTATATGATGTTAAGTTAACGCGCCTTACTGTTATAGTATTTGTTTTGGGTTTTGGATTGTCGAGGGAAAGGAAATGGAATTACTTAGCATGTTATGGGTTAAAAAAAATAATTTAATCATGAATTTCTTTGACTACAATTTTCTTTGCTTTATTTCCATCCAAAGTCGAATATTGAACATACATTATAGGAAGGAAGTAGGTTATTATTTCCATCTTCACTAGTGGATGAATAATCTGTCATAATTGGATACTTGCTGGAGGCAATGAAAGAGGAATGACCCCCTTTTGAGTCATGTCACGTAACTTACACACAACGTGGATTGGTGAGTAATAAAAAAAACTCAATAAAACGTTTGAATATAATAGGAAGTTTAGCAAGATGCGATCATTCATATCCCATTTCAAGTGCTCCCCTCTGCTCAATATGGTAACTTTAGAAAAGAACATAATTGAGATTGCCAATCTTATCCATACATTTTTTACTTTTTATAATAAAGATATTTTTTTTCGAAGCAATTTTATAATGATAGTTGAGGATATCTCATGATGGAGAAAACGGTAAATACAATCATTTATTGGGCTAATGCTACTTTACTCCTCAAGTTTTATAGAAGGCATCCAGTTATTGAACCTTGTTGAGACGATTTAGTGGAGGTCACCCATTCATGGGCCACCGAAGGCCGTGGCGCACAGGGGGACAAAAATCAAGACCTGATGAATGGGTTCAAAAGGAAGGGAAGAGAAGCCGTCATTGTTTCATTCGGACGCTCCGAGACAGTGGAAAAGGGGAAGTTTTTCAGGGGGGGGGGGGGGGGGGGGGGGGGAGAGGGGGAGGAGGCGGTAACGAGGCAGCGGGGGTGACAGTAGCACGATGTGGAGGGGTGCAGTTGCGAAGTCAAAACTTAAGTTTAGTAGGTTAAAATTATCATAATTCATGTTCAGCGTGGTCAAAATTGTCAAAACTTATGTCCAACAGGGTTTAAATTGTAAAATTTATAGAATTTATAACAAATTATTAATTTTTATGGGGTCAAATTTTTCATAATCAACATGGTTAAAATTATAGAATTAATAGAATTTATGACAAATTATTATTTTTTTGTGGGTTAAAATTGTATTTATAATAAATTATATTATAAGTAGTGTAATTTTTTTTTAATGAGATTAATTGATTCCACTTACTTTAATGTGGCTCCTCCGATTGGGTTTGGAGAGAAATTTCAGATTTTTTCATTTTTTAGAATCGTTGCTCTTAATAGTAATTTGAAAAATGTGTAAAATTGTAATTAAGAAATTTGCTTAATCAGTGGGGCTGAAGAGAGAAGTTTGGGTTCAAATAGAATCCCCCTGACATGGAACAGGTACTTTAGGATTTTAAAGTCCATTTTACACTTACAGTTCAAACGTGAAGCGGTATGGAACACGTAAAGCCATCAAAGCATATATTGGCAATCTTTGGAAAGACTAAAAAAAATCATATCACAACTAATTTTTAAAAGGAGCAGGCTTGTTGTGTTCTATTTTTGACGGTAACGAAATAATTCAAGTATTTTGTAGATCCTGTTAAGAATTTTAATACTGTAAAAATTAAACTTAATCGATTCAGATTAATAATTTATGAATATTAATTTTATATCAAGATAAATGAGTATAATTTTATGTATTTTATTTATTTGTAAAGTTACAAAACAGTATTAAACGGATACCAAATTATATCCAACTAACATTATTTTGTATGTTATTGATCTTTACAATAAATTTACAATATTAATGGTTTCAACGATCAAAATAAATCCAACCAAAACCATGCAATCCGAACTTCAGAGAAGTCAAGTACTACTAAAAAAAAAAAAAGTAGAAAGTGACATCCACTTGGGCGATACCATATGAAAAAGAAACTTTTTTGTGTTCGTTGTTTTTTCTCTTGCAGCCCTGTATGCTGTGGTAGCTACATGCCTACATGTCTGTGAGGCTACCAACTTGATGTACAAAAAACATGCCACCGGCTCCATAGCTGAGACTTATCTTTACAAAAAACATAAAATCATACATTTATGTGATAAATCATTCATTTTGAGGGGTATTTTGTTTCTCGTCTGGCCTGGACCCCACCTTTGCTATGACCTCCTTTATCTTAGGAAAAATTACACTGACCTCCCCTGAGGTTCCAGGTGAATACACAAAGTACTCTTGGAGTTTGAGAAATTACAATGACTTCTCCTGAAGTTTGAAACTTGTAATAGATTCCGAGTTAATATATAAAGTACTCTTGACGTCAAATTACATCATTTGTCAAAAAAATAAAAAGAAGTAACTTTAACAGGGATGATTTGTGTATTAACTCATAACTTCAGGGGTGATCAATGTAAAATAAGGAGAATCTGTTACAAGTTTCAAACCTCAGGAGAAGTCATTGTAATTTCTCAAACGCTAGGAGTACTTTGTGTATTCACTTGGAACCTCAGGAGAGGTCAGTGTAATTTACCCTTTATCTTAATACACTGTCCATTAGAAAGTACATCACTCTCGTGTCAAACTTCATCATTTTATCACACAGAGACAGAGAGAGCGAGAGAGAGAGGGATGGAAAACTTCAACATTTTAGCCACCAGCACCATGCTCCTACACGGAAGAAGAGCCAAAGAAAATGGTGGTGATGAGGCAATTATCTGCCACGGATGGACAACCAATCGCGGGCACAAACTACTGCTGCGGAAGAGTGCAACTACTTATGCACGCTTCTTCTCACGCTTCGAAGACTGATCAACAAAACACACCCTTCCATCCCAAAACACACTCTCATCACGATGATGGGGGTAGGAAAGTGGCTGCGAGTCGTTGCTGTGCCTTTAATCAACCCCCTTGGAAACCGCCTCGCCTATAATTGTGCCCAATGCGACTTCAACCTATGCTAGAGTGCTCTCTTACCACTGACCACGCAGAATGTGCCCACCCGAACACCACCTCCACCACTCCTTTGTGAAGCGGGCCAGTCTGTGCGACGCTTGTGGCACGGCAAGGCCAGGGACTGTCCTATTTGTGGGTCACTGCCATTTCTGGGTCCATTTAGGAATGCGCTTCACGTTTGCCCAAACGTAATCACTGAGTGAACACACTCACCCGCTAACCCTGATCACCTCCTCTCTCCAAAGGGAGATGACTGCGAATCTGTGATCGAGAATTGAAAGCAGATCAATGGATTACAGTTGTGCTGATGGTATGTTTTTGGGGGCCATGTTGGTTTGCACAACATCAAAGGGTATATTACCGCGATATCGAGGCAAGGGGAGACAACAGACAAACGGAGAGAAAGATAACTACGCAGGAAAATCAGGTCAGGGGCTTAGTCGTTGTTAGCTTTTTGTTCTATTGAAAACAGACACCACGCCTAGTTTGGGTTGCCTAATTTAGCTCTATGGATTTTCAAATTTTTTGTTTCTGGCAGGGGGATTGTAGTTCGAATTGGTCTGATTTTTAAGAAAATCATAAACCAAACCAAATCGTTGAACCATTGAAATCAAATCAAAACCAAATCACAACTAAATCATAGAATGTGATTTGATTCGATTCGGTTTCACAGTTTAAAAACATAATACTAATTTGCATAATATCTAATATAAAAGAAAAAATCCAATGCAAAAAAAACTAACTTAGGAATAAGCAC
>CM018907.1:12702333-12704833 GCA_009663005.1 Actinidia chinensis | reverse complement strand
ATTATGCATTCTCATGTGAAGGAGAGATCAATCCTACCTGAAGTGATCATAAGCCACCCGTGAGGATATATGCTTTGGGGGCTTTTGTTTCTTTACTTCAAACCATCAAATTGATAGCTTTGGATGGAGAAAGGTGATGATAAGTCCAAATGCCTGTGAACCCAATACAAGTTTCCTTCAATCAGAGGCTGCCACATGTAACTCTAAAAATGTAGCCAATTAAAGGATGCATTAGGGAGAAAGTCTAAATTAGAAAGTAATCATTCTAATCAGAGCAGTATTTGGTAAACAATTGCAAGCAAACTCCAAATTGAGTGCCATCACATACCAAATTGTTGTTTTCAAAATTTTATTCCTAGTCATTAGAAATTTATATAATTTGTTTGGTTAGGGATCTATAAAGCTCTAACAATATTGTTAGCATAAAACTTTAATTGATTTTGATGATTAAACTTATACATATTAAACTATGTTTAAAATACTTTGAAAATCCATTTTTAAAGAGATAGACCAAAGTTAAGATGCCATAGAAATACTTGTCAATATTAAAAAATGTCTCGCAACTCGATCAAATTTTAATCCATAAGTCTTCACAAGTCAAAATCAAAACGTTATACACTTATGATGAAACTTATTAAAGATTTCAAACAGTCTACAATCAATTTGATATGATTAACGATTGTTGTTTGTGAGAAAAACAGGAAATGAGTGAAATGTCAAAAGTGCCACGCAAATATCACAAGTTAGGGAAGTCCGGAAGTTGACATCTAAATTTGAAGCAGCTGAAATTCCTAAGTTTGAAGTTGACATCTAAGTTTGGACAGAAATTGGCTTGACGACCTCAAAAAAAGTTAGGAGGTCTAAGTTGACATCCTAAGTTTGGAGAATAAAAAGTTTGGTGACGACCTAAAAAGTTAGGACGTCCTAGTTTCAAAAAAGGAACGACTAAGTTTTAACTTAGGACGACATAAGTTTCAAGAGCTGAAGACCCTAAGTTAGAACATAAAGATTTGGGGACGACCTAAAAAGTTAGGACGACCTAAGTTTAACTTAGGACGACCTAAGTTTACAGGAGCTGAAGGATAAATTTGGACAGAAGGATTTGGGGACGACCTAGAAAGTTAGACGTCCTTAAAGGTTCAAAAAATACGACTAAGTCAACTTAGGACGACATTAAGTTGACGTCCTAAGTTCCAATTTAATCATGCGCGTCAAATTGCAGATCCAACGGCGGAGTTCACAAAACGGACCGGGGTATTGAGAGCTTTAATGCTTTGCTGCTTGTTGCAAGGTTATAATCATTTTGGGCTTATAATGTAACCCTGGGGTGTTAAGCAGAACATTGAAGGACAATAAATTCATCTTACACTTGTAAAAAAACTTTCAACCCTGATCATTCATTAGTGAGTTTTATTTGTAAAAGATCAAAAAGATCAATAAGAGAAAAATCACTCTAGAGAGGAGCTATCATTGTATTATTTTTCTTCTAGGTTGATTAGCATTGATTGCTACAAACATTATTCATTCATTGAGAGAAGGAGGATCACATTGGGTGATTATATGTATTTCAAGAGAGATTGCGCTTGAAGATTAGAGGTTCTCTAGTGGGTTGTATTCCAAGGAGGAATCTCTTGAAGACTAGAGGGGTACTCTAGTGTTGTAAAAGGTTTTCAAGCAACCGCAAAGCTTGAAAATAGTGAATCCCAATGAGGATTGTAGAGTCGACTGTAGGCAAGGATTGGCCGAACCCCCCAAAACTTTATTAAATGTGTTTGCATTTTGTATCCCTTAAACTCCTTATAGCTTCCGTATGTATATATACTTGCCGATACTTCTTTGATATCATCATATCTCCATTGCAAGTATTCAATTAGGAGTAATTATTTAAAAATTGTAAATTGTGATAATTCTTAATTAGGCAAATTAGTGCAAACCAATTCACCCCCTCTCGGTTTGCATACGGTAACAATATTAAATCTAATCTGTGATTGCGTATTTAAGGAATTGAAGATGGAATAGTCAATCCTGCTTTTTCTAATTTTTTTTTGAAAATGTCTTAATTAGGGAAATAGTTAAAGAAAATTCTTGAAAAAAATAGTAAAATTTTCTATGATAGTGTGAGAGTTGAAACTAAGTGATAACGAGATAATAGTCTCTCGCTAGTCAATAATTTATTAATTGAGTATGGAATCTGAACTATTAATCCTAATATACTATGATGTTTGTTTTTGTACGTACCCAAAAACTAAATAAATGATAACAAAAATCAATATAATCATTATTGTGTTTTACAAGTTGATGTGTTTTCCAGAATAAGATGATTATACAATACAAACACATCATAATTGTAAGAGTTCAAGTTCTTGGGTTTACATTATCAATCTCAAGAAAGCCATACATGAAAGAAAGTTCAAAACCAATCACATCAATGAAATTATGAAGAAATTGTATGTACTTGTGGAGCAATGCAAATGTATCTTAAATTCTTGTTATCTAATAA
>CM018907.1:12667333-12669833 GCA_009663005.1 Actinidia chinensis | reverse complement strand
CCCTGCCCCCACTTTTTTCTCTCCGTGTCCCCTTCCTTTTCAACCGGCCCCCAGGCCCCCCCCCCTCATTTTGTTTTTTCTTTTATTATTTTTTTATCAATTTCGTTTCTTTTTTTATTAAATTTATTTCTTTTCTTTAACAGTTTTTTTTTGATAAATTTTTTTTTATTATATGTTTCTAATATTTTGTTAATTTTTTATAAAAAAAAAATTATATAGATAATAAGGATAACTTTTAGAGAGGGAATAAATTTTAAAAGGGAATAATTTTGGAAGGGGATAACATTCTAATTTTGTTTAGATCCTTTTTAGAATGGTGGTAAGGTTTGGGGAGAAGAAAGAAAATATATATAGGAAAATAAAATATAAAATTTTAGATATAAAAATATATATTTTATGTTCCTATAGTATATGTAAAAAAAAAATATACATTTGTTTCTCTTTAATATTTTTTTCTATCCCCACCCCCTTATCTCCGGATAACTTTTAGTAGGGTCTAGGCTACCAAAATTATTCGCCTCTATCCATCTGCGGGAGATAAATTATCTGGGGCATTTAATTATCCGCCTTTTTATATCCGTCAGCCAAACGTCAGGGGGAAGTTTACCCCCCTCCAAATCCGTCAGCCAAACATGCCATTAAATAACTAGTAATTGTCTGTTTCCACAGATACTATATTAAAAAAATATCACATTTTAGGCGTACTCGTTAGAATTTTATAATATAAAAAATAAATAAGATATAAACGTCAGATCAGAGATATATTGCATGCATATACGAATAGATATATTCCTACAATATGAATAACAAATTAGAAAATATAATAATTTTGAAAAAGTGTTGTTAGTTTGAGAGAAATAAATATGTATTTTATTTTATTTTTCTGTGTGTTGGTCCCACTAAAAAAAATTAATCCAATTGGTAAAATATGCACAACTTTTATGGAAAATTATGTCCATGGTATCACAATCTTTGTGGACCCCACACCTTTGAGAATAAGGAAGCATTGTTATCAAAACTGAATCGGACCGGACGGTTCAACCGGGAATCGGATAATTAACCGGTCCGATAAACATATTTTACCAGAAAAACAAGCAAAACGCATTGAACCGAAAAAACTGCCCGGTTCAATACTCTTAAAATGAACTTTTTGTCCATTATAGATAGTCTTATTCATATTGAATTGAATGACTTGACATTAATGTTGATGATGGTATATCTATAATGTGGCATTGCATAAGAGGTTACATATGATGTGGCATTGCATATTGTATGCTAATGCATTACATGGAAAAAGGTTTTGACGATGTGAGGTTAACCTTAAGATTAACCGATGTGGGGTTGATTAAAAGGGTGTCGATGTGAGACATTCTTGATAACAAGCTGTCGATATTTGGGTCAACGTTATTTAATCTTGCACGCGCATATGGATGATGCATTATCATTCTTTATTGATATTATATGAAAGGTTGATATTTTAAACAATGTGCCTTCCATTTTAATTACAGTCGACGGAAGAGGCTAGAAAAGCAGCTTATGACATGCTCCTTGGCATAAATTCCAGCTTGCAAATATCATCATCTGTTACATCTGATGAACCTTATCAAAAACTCATCAGCATGGTAGGTGCATCACTGTCTGCTCTGACATAGCATGTACGTATTTAGCTTCATTGTGGTGGTGGTTGCTTTATTTGTCGTTCATGTCTTCATCTTACTGTATTTAATGTAATGTCATTGACTGCCCATGTTTGGTACATTTTACCGTCAAATCATAGATTTATGATTATGAACCACTAAATCTTGAAATAAAATGGTTAAGCATATAGTTTCTTAAGATTGGACAGAAGTATATTGTACCATGATTACCCGGATTAGGCCGGATTATCCGGGACTGGATTACAAGTCCAGTCCAGTCCCGTGTTTGTTTTTTTAAAATGGCTCCGGACTACTAGTCCGAGCAGACCCAATAGTCCCCCATACTTGGGACAACTTGTCCTGGGGTTCCATGAATTTATTAGTCCTCCAAGTAGTCTGGAGACTACTTGACCAATCCGGGTAATCAAACACGTCCAGAGTTAACGGGTCCAAGTGTGGATACCACCAGAGGACATTGAATCAGATTCTCCATTTGTCAAGGTTTGTTGTGTAGGGTACTCCTCGTTACGGCCACGACGTCTTTTGGACCAGAGAAGATGAATTTCTATAACATCTGACATACTTGGTATTTGGCATGCTTCCATTTACAGCATTCTTATTAATGATTTTCAACCTTCATTTATGTTTACACTTGGTGGTGCAATTCCATTTTTGTATTAGTCTAGCTTAGCCAGAGGATGAAATTAACATGGGTTTAATATGCAGATACGAATGACATGGAATCGAATCATATCTACTAAAGAATATAAAGGAAGCTTCTCCTCCATGACCACCACGATGTCTACCTATTTGATAATGATCAAGTTGCTAATATGTCTTATGTAATTGAGCACAAGGGAGCA
>CM018907.1:12499833-12512333 GCA_009663005.1 Actinidia chinensis | reverse complement strand
CAAAATTATCTTATATTTTGTGCAAAATAGTATCACAAACGAGTTATTAAATCCAACGATTGTTTTGTAATTTTGTAAAACAAAGACAAGAAATAGATTATATTTGCATAAAAGAGAGTGCGAAAGTTTGTGTCAGTTCATTTTTTTGCCAATTTCAGCATTGAAAAAGTTTGTGTAATTTCTCAAGCTATCTCATATATTTCTCATCCACTGAACTTTTAATTTTATTATTCTTAATAAATATTTATTTTTCTAATAAAAAAAGGGAGTGCGGAAATTATTTTACAATGAATATTATTTATAATTATTTTTTGTTGCCTTTCATTTTCTTTACTTCTTAATTTTCACTTTCCATTTCTCTTTCCTTTGTAAATCATACCCAACACAAATTTATGATCCAAACACAGTTATTCTTAACAAATACAAGGTCCAAAGATAATTGGCTGGCTTAATTTTATTTTTATTTTTTTTCATATTGTAAGAGAAAACCCACATATAATAGAAAGTGAGCATGATCAGAATAGAATTGTCCTTGTTTTTCGGTAATTAAATCCCTCCATAACTTCAATTATTCATGAAAAGTACAGTTGGGTACTAGTGTATTGGCATAATTGATATGCATGTCAGATTCAAACAAATAGATTAGGAAATAAAGTACAAGATTCAAATATTTAAACTCTTTGTCATTTGAGTAAATCATCAGATCAAAGGAATTAAAGAAGAAAATATTACTATAAAATAAATTTTAATTTGAACCATTAAATTGAAGATGAATCAACCGATCAAGGGTAGGTCTCATGCATAGCGCTCTCCTATCAGGTTCGATGCTCAATTCCGAGTCTCAATTGTTGTTAGATATAAGTATTTATTCACTAATTTTTCTCATATCGGTTATGAAAAAGTAAAAAATAAATGGAAAAAAAGAGACTACTGTTAGGAATGATTTTTGGTTTAGGTCATCAAAGGTGTCAAAAAGTTAATATATATATATTTCAAAAGTAAACTTGATTTCATATCTAAGGTGATGCAATCAGTAGATTAAAAATAAAAAAATAAAGACCCCAAAAAAATTTATTTTAAAAATTTAGAAAAAAATAATCTGTATTAGGCACCCCCCAGGTGATGCAACCATAAGGAAAAAGGCAGCATTAAGAAGGCCCCAACAATTTATTAAAAGAATTTATACAAAATTAAGAGAGAGAGAGAGAGAGGGAGCACAATAGGATATATATCATGTAGTAATCTTCAAATATTTGCACTCTTTGTCACTTATGTGACTCATCATCATATCAAAGCCATTAAAAAGTAAGGGTGAGCAGAAATTCGTAAAACAGTCCAAATCAAGTCAATTCGTGTGGTTCGGTTTGATTATTTATTATAAGAATTGTTTCGTTAAGCTTATAAATTTTTAAATCGTACACTAATAATTCAGTAAGCGGTTTTTTGGCCGTAGTTATAATTTTAAACGAAGTTGAACTATACATAAAATTATGAACCATTAATTAAATTATTAATCAGTTTGGTAAAACTTGTAAGCTAATTATTTGTTTATATTATTTCATTAGTAAACCTGAGTGACAGTGTTATTAATTTCTAACTTCTTTTACAAATTATAATTAATTTATAACATTTAGATTTATAGCTTATTTAAGTATTTTAAGCGAAGAACCAAAAAAATATAATATTATAAGTTAATGATAATAAACGTGCTCAAAATCTAAAAATGCACATAGTATATATTCAAGTATATATATCAAATTAAGGTGATTTAATATTATGTGATTTAACACATGATAGGCCAATTAAAAAGGAGATAGAGCCAATAATAAATTTAAAAAATTAGATAAAACTAATTATGTTTTAGGCACTAATTTGGATGTGTCTGATGACTCTGATCAACTCATATTGGCCTCTATGTTGCTTATATTAATTATTTTGGTTCATAGATTTAATCACTAAAGCAGTACGTTAACATGTACGAAAAATTAATACAGTAATTAATAAGGACATTGGATCACACGCATGTTTTTATGTACATGTACGTTAGTGAACCAATCTCATGGGGATTTTTTTTCTCAAAACAAAAATTCATGCAAACCCACAAGTATATTTGTTTATGCAACGTTTATCATAGATTACGGCAATTAAGTATTAAATAAAATTCACGAATATGCTAAATTTAGATGTGGAAAATAAATTTGTAATCGAAAACAATAAACACTATGTAATAGGCAATAAATAGTAAATTATAAAAATAACAGAAGTTGATCGATGCCATCATTCAATACTGTTTCCTTAAGACATAATTCGCCCCGTCATTGGTACTTGGGGCTGATTGGCGTCTATCTCCCAGAATGCAATGATCACGTTCACAGAAATTAGCACAATTTATGTGTGCTCGGCGAACGTGTTACTATCTCACGAACGATTCTAAAGCAGAATGCCAGAAATCTTATATTTTTCCTCACTAATGAACTCTCAGATTTTTTGTGTACCATGAAGTTGTAAGAGATGTTGGTATTTATAGGCTTTCAAGCTGCAAATGAAAGACCATGAAATTACTATATCATTAAAGTCATTGTAATAACTCCATTAACTAGCCAAATTACGCTCCTCTTATGGCTGTTGTTATCAAAATTGAAAGGTCTTGACTTTTACAATGTGGTTTACTTTGTTCATAACTCCCTCTTGGTACTCCAAGTACTCATTTTGATAATATTAGCTTGGTCTATATAAACACTTTAAATTATTCATATTCAATCGATGTGAGACTTTCACATTTTTTTATATCAATGATGGTACTTTGGTGAACCTTTTCTTATTCACCTTTTATCTGTTTTGAGCAAGTGAATACACTACGGTTATTTACTCGCAGAGAAAATTTTATTCCACACATGGTTAAATACTTTCGATAACCGAGACTCACCCAAAAAATTAGGTCAAAATTAGCTCAAATTTTAACTTTTTTTCAACGTTAAGAAGAATCCGAGTGTTTGTCAATGGTTTTTTTCCGCCCATTGCTAGGTAAATATGTGTTATCGACATGCCATGGCTGCCTATTACTGTGCGCGTGCAGCCAAGAAATCACAGACTTGTTATTGTCTCAAACTATGAAGGGCCATAGTCCCTCTAGGCTGTGAAGGTTATGTCAGAATGGTTGTCACATGCTTATGGGCCAAAAACAAATTAAAAGAGTTAGAAAAATTTGATTCTTAAGAAATTAAGTTTTAATAATTTTCAACTTCTATTTTTGAATAATTAATTTTAACACAATTTGAGATACAAGACTATCTAGTTAAGCTTGTTTCATATATTTTACATGTAAATATAATGTGTCATAGTATATATACATGTGGATAGGGATAGACACCCAAGGGGGTGGACGGCTGGGGCTACTGCCATTTTAATTTATAAAATTAGATTTTTTTTTAAAAATAATCTAATTTTATAGTCTTTATAACTACTGATCAATATTTTTAAATTATATAAATTTATCGCCTCGCCTCAAAATTAAAATTACTATCTGCGCGCGTTATAAATTACTTGTTTGGTATGTTGAGGACGAGATTCTTTCTCTTTCTACCCACATTTTACAATTTGAAGGGTACAATTACTAGGTAGAATGGGTGCAACCGTGGATGTTGTATATGAAGCAGTCATTTTTTTTTTATTTTTATTTTTGTTCCTTTTACTTTTTTATAGGGTCATAATAAAATGATTGACCCTTCTACCATCTTAAAGACAATTGACTTTTGGAAAGTTCCCTAGTGTACTGCACATTGGGTTATTAGTTGTTTGATGGAGTACCAAAAGTGTCCATTCCAATTTCCAGAAAGTGTACTAGCTCTTAAACCACCACCGAGAGTGCAGTGTAAAGTCAAATATGGATTCGGATCTTCTCAACTGCGCCCAAGGTGAATTATTCTTGAAGTGTATAAAACAACGTCGTTTTGTATATTTCAGAAATAAAACGACATCGTTTTGGTATTAATTATAAAACGAAATCGTTTTATGTTTAATTAAAATGACATCGTTTTAATACTTCAGGAACACTTCGCCTTAAACAAGTAGATTGGTTACTCAATCCATAAATTGATTTTTTTTATTGGGAAGTCTTTTGTAAATTAGCTAATTTTTGGTCTTAGTAAACTTAGTTAATCCATAAATTAACTAAATTTATTGTTCTTAGTAACCTTTTTAGCAAATTTTGAACAAGATTTTTTTTATTTTTAGATTTCTCTCCTTAAGTGGATAGAAAAAAATATAAAAATTTTATCGAATATGAAAATTTTTTTCTTCCAAATTTTGGATTTTTTTATATTTTTCGATTCCTCTCATTCAATGGAACGGAAGAAAAGATAAAATTTTGATCAAACAATAAAAAAAGTTCATTACAGATGAAAAAAGTCGAAAAAAATAATTTATACTCAACAAATTATTTAATTTTTTGTCCTACGTGAGCTTTTTTGATAATTTCAATAAGATTTTTACATTTCATATTTCTCTCGTCAAGTGGAATAGAAAAATTCTAAAATTTTAATCAAAAACTAAATGTCACTAAAAAAAATAATAAATCATTTTTTCCCTACAAATTAGCTAATTTTTTTAGCCTAAGTAAACTAGTTTGCAAATATGAATAAAATTTTTAAATTTTCTTATTTCTCTTCAAGTGAAAGATAAAAAATATAAAAATTGATCACGATAAAAAAGGGGAAGTTAAATAAAATTAAAAAAAAACAATTTTATAATTTAAAAAAATAACTATTTTTCCTCTCTTAATAACTATATTTAAATTTACTCATCATTTCTATATTTTCAGATTTTCCAACACCAAGTCCATGTTTTATTCAAAAAAATACCTATGGTTGTACGCTCCATTGCGACCTCCTCACTACATTTGAGCAACTCACTCGGCGCGCCTCTCGGATTCAGCTCTGTGATATACATGTTGTGCTCAAACTATTAACGGATCACAACACACCAAAAGGACATAACGATTTTACGTGTTCGGGCCAACGATCCCTACTCCACGGAGAGAAATCAACAATCACTATCAAATGAATGATTTACAACGGAGGAGACCTCACATCTCAACTCACACCTCCTTCACAATCTCTCTATGGTCTTGCCTCTCAATCGCAACCTCACACAGCAATCTCTCTCACCCACAACCAACGCAAGTAGAAAATCTAACACTACCACCCTTTTATAGACCAAGGAAGGAGGTGATGGACTTCCTAGCCGCCAAGAACCATAAAGCCATACTACCTAATCATTATCCTAATCTATCTAGGAACACAAAAGATAAAGAATCTCCAAGAGTTCTAGATAACTCGAGAGTTTCACCGTCACATGGACACTCCATATGCGAACTCCAATCGGGTTGGGCTGTGGCTCTGTACTTGGACTCATCCAAGTTGGCTGGCTCAGCCAATTGGTTGTGACTCAACAATACCTCGGCACAATCCTATGATCCAAAAACATCCCCAATCGGGGATGCAAAAAAATTCAATGATGAGCAAAACCATGAATTCCATGGTCAGCTGTTGCAATTGGTCTTCTTCAGTAAAATGTTGTGTGGACTTCTGCCATCGAGGGATCATGCTCATAGAAACAATAATAGAACAAAGAAAAATGCCTATGTACTGTTTGTCGGAATGCCCCAGTGACGTCTCCGTTACATTAGGTGCTCTATGCATCTGTTCCAATTGCCTTGCGTTCATATCCAACGAAACGCAAGATTTCTTTTTAGAGATAAACAACTCCACTTAGTTCTGCAGTGCTCTCCATTAATTTGATTGGACTCTTTCTGAAGCAATTCCTCCATAATGCTTTGTTTATGCGCTCACATTGGAGGCGATCCATCCAACACTCTTAAGAGCAATATATAAATATGTATATTTCCAAATTACAACCGGACCCTAATGGATTCGAGTTGATAGGCCACCTTAATGCCTTGTATTAACAAGAACAGCCTACCCAACCCAAAATGGACAGTGATTCATACACTCATTTTTCTCTTTTATTGGGTGAAATCATCCAAGGACTATCCAAACACAAACCTATGTTTGTTGGGATTTTTGCTGCATTCCACCCGCAAGAGATATTGGATTCTTTGTGGATTTCGAACTCTAGACTACAAATCCCTATATCCCTATATGTGTAAAAAAAATCAATAATGATATGGGTTCGGGTTCCACGTTGGGTGGACCAATCCAAACAATATTGTCTATAACGCCCAATGATAAAGATGCAATGAAACAGTCTGTTCTTCTAGACGCCCATCAATAAAAAATTCTTTTATGAAGGACCAACAAAATGAAATCTCTTCATCTCTAAAGGGTCCAAGAGTAAATCGTTGATTTGTTATAAAAATGAACATTTTTAAGAACCTTAGTTTTTAGACTGTTTTTTTTTTTCGATTGTTTAACTGTTTTAGTTTTTGAGTTCTTTCGTCTTTTGTGAACTTCTAAAAAGTAAAACTTTTATTCTAATTGGAGAAAAAATTACTAAAGACAAACAAAAACATGTACTAGGAAAGTAGCTATTTGTTCTCAAATTGAAACAAAATTGTTATATTCTCGGATTAATCTAATCAAGAGGAACTCGAAAAAAAAATATAAAATTTTGATCAAGTAACAAAAAATATGGACCAAAACAGGAATAAATTCTAAAATCAAAGCAGCTATAAATTTTAAAAAAGAACTAAGCCAGAGTGGGGCCCAAAGATTATGTATTTAACATGTGAATATAAAAAGCCCAGATTTCATTCACCAAAGCCCAGGCATAAGAGCTCAAATTTCCCAGTAGTAGCTGGGGGCCCAACCCTAAGGCTTATATATGGATTAATTGATGTATAGCTTTATGACAAGACTGAAATAAAGAACACATCTAATATTACAACAACACCGCGTATAGTGTGTACTATAAAAAGGTAACGATCGATTGGGTGATATTAATGATTGATGGTGGTAATATTACAAAGTGTGTAATTAAAAATAGTTTGTCATTTATCATTGTTTAAATGTCATGACCTTTTGTGATAAAATAAAATTGTGGTTTTTTTTAGTTTACGTTTGTGGTTGTTTTTTTTTGTTGGCACTTCGTTGTACTGAATGTTACAATGATTATGCAATAGTATATCGGATGAACCATATAACAATTAGTTTTATTATTAAAGTGTGTACGGTTATTAAAGTGTGTACGTAACTGCTCAAATAAAATCTAGTATAGAAAATAAGGAGTGCGATTGTTTTCTTATTGTTTTTGTTGTAGTACTTTAACTAATTCCCTGGCCTCTCAGAGGCAAAAATTTGTACTACTAATTACCAATTTTGGCTTTTCCTTTTTGTCCGGAAACAAGGGCGGGTAAGAGGCAAGTGGGGTCAATTGACCCCTTGAAAAAATGATACGCTATTAGCTTCTTGTATTACACTATTAAATATAATTTTAACTTATAAAAAATTATTTGTTCCTAGTTTGAAAAATGCATTGAAATTATTTTCTGATTTTGCTCATGCCCGTAAAAAGCTAGAAGGTGTGACTTTATGCTTTTTAAAGGAATTGTCCAAGACTCAATTACAAAGCAACTTTATGCTGTGCTTGATCGAGATTTTAATAAAAGTTATTGCATCAAAAGAAACTTAGTAAAAAAATAAATATTAAAATGCACAAGTTAACATAGAAGAAGAGAGAGAGCATGCATGGGGATGAAATCTAGCGAGGGGAGGGAAAAAATATCGTACACGTATATGTGACTTCATTCCAAAAGTGCTATAGGATTTCATGGCAAACTAAATATTTTGAAGGATGTAATTTTTATCTAGCATTAAAATTAAGGATTTGATAGAGGAAAAAAGAAAACTAAATGGATAAATTTCTAATATATTTGATCAATGTCACACAAATCGAGTCAAAACTCGTTTTTGACCACACCGGATAAAAATACATTTATACTCTTTACACTGCTTCTTATTTCTCATTACGCCCCCATCATTCTTACCTTTTTCAGCAACCACCATCGGCGGCCGGAGGCCAGTTTTAGGCCAGCGTTCAATGACTTTTTCGGCGAACCTTTCGTGACTTTTCTGGTGAACTTTCTGGCAACTTCTTCGGCCGACGAAGTTTTTCAGAGGTAACCTTCGCTTTTGATTCCATGGATAAATTTCATTGTTGGCTCCAGAAATAAAATTACACTATTCATTTTCTACTTTCAGAATACTAAAATTTATTTTTGAAAAAGTTTGCCAAAAAAGTTGTCGGAGGTTCTAGAGATAATTTTCACTGTTGGCTCCACAAATAAATTTCATTATTCGTTTTGTATGCTCAGAATACTAAAATAGTAAAATTTATATCTAAAAAAGTTTGCTGAAAAAATCACCAGCTACCGGTGACGGTGATGAGCTATCATTTTTTATTAGATAATTAATAAGTAAATATATTTATAATCAAAAAGAGGGGAATGTTGTCTACAAATAAAAAATTATGAACTTTTTGTTATAAAAGATTAAAAATCATTGGTTATCCGCGATGACAGATCCACATTCCAACTAAACAACCTACAATTAATAAAAAGAAAAGTAAATAAAAAAGTTAGACAATTAATACAATCTCAGGAGTTCGACTAAAATAGTATAGAAAAAAGAGAAACATATAATTCAAGGGGTAAATAATACAAAACTTTTAAAGTTATAGGGAAAATTGTAATTTATAACAAGTATTTATTCTACCTAACTAAAACAAAACAAATGGACTGAAGAAGAATATCTGACAGTAGATTATACTATATTTGGAAGTGAATTGTGGAAGAATATCTACCTAATTTCAATCCTTATGCAGAGGGGACGCAGGGGTGGCCAAAGCGGGGCTGCGGCCCCCCGACTTTGAAGAAATTTAAATGTTCTTTGAGTAATTTTTTTTTTACATTTAGCCCTCTGGAAATATATTACTTTTTTTTTTTACACTTTGGCCCCTCCGGGTTATAATCCTGGTACGCCACTGATCTATGGTTAGGTTAAAAAAGCAGCCATTTCTGCCTGTGAAATATTCTAAACCATTCAATTCCAGCCAAAAATAGGAAAAGAAAAAAATAACTGATAAAAAGAGGATGATGTTTCACCCTTTTAGATTCAATAAGGAAGGCCCCGCACGAACAAAGATGAGTAAGAAATTGAGATTAGTGTGATTGAAGATCGAAAGGTCGGTTCTTCTTAGCAACGGAGTAATCGTAGGCACAAACCAACTTTTTCCGAAATCTGCCAAGATTCAGCCTCACATTTTGGCGATCAAGATAGATCTTTTTCGTGAATTCCCACCCCTTCTTGACCACACTGCTGGGATCTCTCAAAACAGGATCGTTCTTATCATAGTCCTCGTACAATGAGCTCTCCCTCGGAACAATTTTGTAGCCAATGTACTTCAAACCGAGCTTCATTGCCGGTTCCCCATAGTACATCTTGGCTGGCCATTCTGTTCCTAGTGGTACCACTTGGATAAAAACCGAGCCCGGTTTTAGAAAGAGGAAATGTGTCATGGCAGCCCCGTGGACACCAACCATAACATCGCTTGAATTAAGTGACCGATAAATTTTTGCTAGTTCAGAAGTCCGAATGGGCATTAAAACCTCCACTTCAAACCCTATTTGTTCAGCCATTTTCACCATTAGATCTTCATTTGTTATCACTCTAGACCCATTTCTCGATAAGATGACCAATTTCGGTTTGTTCAATTTCTTTGATGATGGTGGTAAAGAAAACATCTCTTTCGAATTCAATTGGGCTTCGCATTCCTCATCCTTAATCAAACCCTTAATTCGAGGCCAATAAGCCCGGTCTAGGAGGTCATGATAATCCTGAATCGTCTTACCCTTCCATCAACGTGAAGATCAATAGCGAGCTCATCATGGATCTCAAACCAACAATGGCTTCTTCGAAGCAATGAGTCCTATATCCCACGAAAATCTATCGGTGGAAAATCGAGAGAACCGGACAAAATGTCACCATACTTCGTAAACCACCATGTGAATACTCAAGAATGACAAAAACAACCCTCTTGTTCAATGTGAGAAGTGATGTACAAAAGGCCCAATCCCATCGTTGAAAATCGTGGTAATGTTACCGGTATAGCCCCCAGTAGAAGGAATAACACTCCAGGGAATCAGTGGTGGGATATCCACACCTACGTCATTTAGTTTAGTGAATTTTCTCTCTTTGAAATTATATGTAATTCATCAAATGTTGTCATAACAATTGTCTCCCATTTTCGGGGTTATATGGCCTAATCTTTTCGCGTTGGAGAGTTCCTCTTCTTCGCCATCCTCCCTTCTTTGTTTAGGCTCGGGCAACATAATCGATCAAGCCGGTGATGTTCCTTGGAATATCGAGGTAGATGAAGAGTGGAAAGTGATGTGTTCTCACATCCCCCTTCATAAGACATGTATCGGATCGATTGCTGCTTCTATCACAGCATATAGTTCCTGCACATATATTTAAAAAAAAAAAAACACAAAGAAACCTCAAGACTTACCCAGTTTAAATAAATAAGAAATGAAGAGAAAAATGCCAAAAACTACATATCCGCAGTTATACATGTTGGTTTTGGGCCCTCGATACGGATATTTTAGTAAATAATGATAGATATTGACCGATACATAGTTGTGTCGTTGATTCGTTACCGATACATATCAACATGATTAAAGAAAGGTAAAAAGAAATTGTAAGGGGATAGAATACACAACTACAAGCTCTGGACTTGCTAGGCAGACACCGCCCCCGAGCTATCGCTATGAAGCAAGCTCAGGGGGTCTCTGCGCCGAAACTTGATCGAGATATTATCAAGTATTGGTCGAGATATTATCAAGTATTGACACCATCACTGCCAAGTTGTCACTCTATAGTAAGCATAGTAAGGTAACCACGTCGAAGCTTGGTCGAGTGATAACGATTGACGGTGATCCCAAGGCAAATCAGGAAGAAGGGGTAACTTGCATGTGAAGTTTTATGATAGCCTCCATGCCTGGATCGAGACGTCAACAAAACGATGGCAAGCTACCAACTAGGCCTAGGAAACATGTTGGTTAACCGCCTACTCGTTGACACAGTAGTCAACGCGTCTAGATACGCGTCGAATGAAATAGTTTCCATTGACTGGCGCGTACCAAACATGCGTCAAGCTGAGTTATATAAGGCGAATCCTATTCTCTCAAGTATGCGAATTCAGACCCAAAAAAAAGCCCACACTCTCTCTATATATGTGCTTTAGATTCTATGGTATCTAACTTGACCCATCGGAGAACAATTTCTCAGAAAACCAACTTGGTGCCGAACTCCACTGTTTTTGTGTCGCAGCTAGGCCACGCAACCAGTGATTTTTGTAGCGCCTTCAACCACCAATGGGCCACCGCAGATATCTATCATCGATTTTATTTCTTCCGTTCCTTAAATACCACACCCCACAAAGATATGAGAAGAAAGATATAGAAAATATTGAATATTAGAGAACAAAATAGTATTGTTCAGACAAATTTCTACATTCTTGCAGGGGTGATACCAAGGGCACTAGCAGGAGCTATACCCCTCACTTCTAAAAAATTATAAATTTTACACTAAAATTTTTTATATATATATATATATACTTTAGCCTCCGACCTACGATGCTTCAATTACGTGATTGTTTGAGATTGAAGAACAAAGTTGGTATCCATCTCACTGTCATTGAACTTGTATACCAGGAAAACAAATGACGGAACTCAGAAACAAAACAATACTGTGTCAAAAACAAAAACCAGGGATTGATGAACAAGATACACGGTATCAGGGGTTTAAACTGTGGTATCCGTAATGAAATCTGTATCAGCTATACAAATATATATCGGTCAAAATTTGATTGTATATACCGATGTTTACTATCGGATGGCATCAATTAACGTCTGATACGTAACGTTTAAACCTCTGTATACATTCATATGCACCTATACAATAAACAGAAACACAAACAGAGAGAGAAAAGAGAGGAGCACAACCTGGGATTGAAGAACAAGGGAAATTTAAATCCATATCAGGAAAAAGGGTTCATCTTCATGCCCAAATGAATCTGCAAAAAAAAATAAGAGAAAACTCAATATTATACATAAAAATGATATGAGAAATCAAAGAAATTAAAAAGAAAAAAGAGAAACATCAAAGAGGAAGAGCTTCTTACACAAGAGAGAGAAGTGGGACAGGAAGTTGAGGAACAAAGGGGCCAAAATCAGGCCGCAGGAGAGAAGAGAGAGAAAGAGGAGGGAGAGCAGCTTAGGTCTCGTTCTTTTGTTATTTACTTCCACAACAATAACTTCCACCCCCTTTTTCAGCGGATGGTGGTATCTCTGATGATGCGCCATCTCTTCTGCAACAGAGGAGAGAGAGAGAGAGAGAGAGATGAAGAGAGTTCAGATGGAATAAGAACAAATAGAGAGAGAGCTACAAAGGATAGAGATTATTATGTATCAACGTATGAGAGAG
>CM018907.1:12487333-12494833 GCA_009663005.1 Actinidia chinensis | reverse complement strand
TCTTTCTCCCTCCTGCCTCTCCCCCTCTCCCCTACCCCCCTCCCCCCCAATTACAACATATACTAAAAATTGTTTTTATCCAAAAATAGAATAAGTCATTAAAAATAATAAATTTGATAAAAATAATAAAGCTGATTAAAAAATAATAATAAAAAAATATAAAACAAAACTTAAAAAAAACAACACAAAATTGATTAAAAAAAACTAATGAAAAAAAGAACAAACAAAACTAAAAAAATAAACAAACCTGAAGTAGAAAAAAATGTATAAACAAAATTTTTATAAAAAAAAGCAGCTGAAAAAAAAAAGAACATGGATTAATTTGGTTGTTGGGGTAGAAGAGTGAAAAAATAATTATGAGAGTGGGGTATAATTGTCAAAGCACGAGGAGACGGGGGACAAGGGGAGGGGGTGGTGTCAGGGGAGGCGATTAGCAATTTTCTTGAAAATCTATATGTTTCCTAGGAGTGGTGTTCAAAGGGCTCCAGCCCCTAATAATACTACGGCGCTCTCTACGTGGTGCGGTCACATTCACCTATATGGAGGTGGATGAGATAATTTTTTTTTGAGCAGGGTCCATCCCTAAATGGGTGAATGTGGGCACGTCACATAGGCGAACCCGTCTGAAGACTAATTAACGAGGCCTAGACTAGGGACATCCATAGGCTTATATTTTATTTCTTAATAAAAAATCCAAGTTGAAGGCTATCAAAGATTTTTTTTTAAAAAAAATTGAAGATTAGGATTTATATATTACTTTCCTTTTTACAATTCATCATTACTAAGAAAGAATATCCAAATCGCCTACCTCTTAAGCCAATCATATGCTGCTAAAACCAATGTGTAGTTGGTAACGGTATCAATTGAATACACCTTATAACACCTCAAATACAAAGCTTAATTACCGCTCAGCCAATCATTGCCGAGCAAATTTTTTTAGAGGGTTATTATTTATGTCTTTTGTACTTGTTATATCCAAATCCTATTTTGTCTCTATAAAAGTGACTCCTAAATAATATATTCATAAAAGCTGCTCAGTGATACCGTTGATGTAGACACAATTTATCAAACTATGTAAAATTATTGTATCACTCTTTTATTTGATTGTTCGTTAATTATTTATATGTTTATGTTGTGATTGTTGCTCATAGATCTGCAATGGAGTTGAGAGCTCAGCATAGGAAATGTATCCAAATGCAATTGGGGCCGCAAGGAATTGTTTTCTGTTGGATAAATTAAATGTTTCCCTTAAAAATATTGATAATTCTCCACCTTGCTAGAATAATATTTTCACATTGACCCATCATCAATATAGAATCATTTGCAATTAGCCCCAAGGGCAAGTGTTATCCAGAGCCGTGACAAAAAATGTACACGCGGCAGACAATGATGATACGTGTGGATTCCAAGAACTAGAGGTTATCTGTATATAGATATAAAGCTGTTTAAAACAACTTTTGAAATTAATATAGACAATTATTTCCTAATTTAATATTGATTTTTTGACTTTTATATATCATAATTATAGTAGAGGCCAATAAATATGAGTCACTTGGCTCATAAAACAACTAATAAAAGTAACTTTTTTATAATGTATTTTAAATTTTCTTAATTTTTTTTCTACTTGTAATTCATTCTTAGATTTTTTATTTTTTAACATTTAAATATTTTTTCCAACCACGCCTAAAATGTCTTTAAAAATATTTCAGTCCGATAGAAATTTTAGGGGTGTTTGGAGTCAGGGGGAAGAAAGAGAGAGAAAGGAAAAATAATCTTTATTGTTGTTCCTAAAATAAGTAAAACTTAAAGAAAAGTAGAGAAACCCAGTGGTTTTAAATTGTCATTTTCTCTACTATTTTTGGTAACCAACAAGGAAAATTGTTTTCCTCTAATTTTTCCTTTTATTCTTTGCGCAAATAAAGAAAAATATTTAAAATTTCTCTCTCACCACTTTTCCTTCATTTCTCTTCTTTTCTTTTATGTGCCTGCCCTATGTTCCAAACATACCTTAATTTAGTATTTTTTCTTTCTAAGGCTCCCTTTGTCCCACTTTTTTTCTGGCTTTTTGGCTTAAAATAAGCAAAAAAGCCAATCAGAGTTGGCTTTTTTGCTTTTCAGATTTTGCTTTTTTGCTTAGTTTTAGTTAAAAGTAAAGCCACAAAAGCAAAAAAGTCAAAAATTTTGGCCGTATTAGTGCCGCCTTAAAAAAAACTTGACTTTTAAGCATTACCAAACGAAGCCTCGAGTTAAAGTGATTTGAAACCCAATGCTCCACCTACCTTGTCTGGGTTCAAATCTTGACCCCTTAAATAAAAATAAAAAAAGTTAACGATTCGCGTTCAAAACCACTACATATCTACTATTTTTAAATTCATTTTCTTTTTCCTTATCGAATTCCGGAATCAACATAGTTTAAGTTAGAGTTCCGAATTGGAATCAAACATAGTTTAAGTTAGATGTAGAGTATGGAATCTTTATATATATATATATATATAAATCTAAGGATCTAAGGAATATTCCTCTAAAAAAATGAAATAACATGCCTAAGGAAAATTTGGCACCCTCCATCCACCCAAAAACAACAAAAAAAACCAAAACAAGACAAGGGAAATCCCAACACGGTAGGCCCAAAATATACATTGATATTTATAAATATTATATAAAAATAATTATAAAAAATATATGAAAAAATATAAAAAAACTCAATATCCGAAAAAATATTCAATAACTACAAAAATAAATTGACTTGCCTCAGCGAAACACGTCACCATTGTTTTGCATTTGTATTCCCAGGAATCCAAACATTTCCTTAGTCACCTGCGCAACATACACGAAACAAGCATGGACTTTCTCAACGCAAATTATGGAAAAGAACTGCGGTTTCCAAAGTTGGAAAAATGAAATTGATTGAAAATTTTTTCCGAACACATCATTAGTGATCAACTGGACGGTCTCAATTATTTTTAGGAAGAAATAATTGTAATATGTACCCAATATTATTGACACGTTTACATTTCCATAATAAATTATATTTATAAGCATAATAAATTATACTAAATAAAATAAACGTAAAATAGACTAGGTGATCGGAATTATATAAATTCGGCTCACCCGATCCAGCACACGCCTAGGATGGTGATCGGGAATGTAATATCCGAACAACCTTCCTCATGCCCCAACACTTTCTGCAACCAAACAGCCCCCTATCGACCTAAGCAAAACAGCCACGTAACACCACATGACTTTTCTAACTTCTTTCAAAACCCCTCCCAACACAACCTACCTTTATAAATACCTTCACACCCACCTCAACCACCTCACATCCAAACTCACATTTTCCTCATCGATTCAGGAGAGAGATATTTGTAGAAGTAAATAACAAAACCTACCGCAAACAAAGTGAGACCAAAAATTCACGGAATTCCAAACGAAGAGGGAAAGAAAAGAGGAAAAAGAAGGAAAACCATACCCACACTCCTTTGCATTCGATCGCACCCCCAAATCCGCAATCAATGGGGCGACGTGTACTGCCGGACTGGCAAGCGTGCGACGGAGCGGGGGTGTCGATCACTCGGCGGGCGCACCGGCGTGCTCGGAGGAGTGCGGGCTCGTGCTGGAGAGTCGCACTCGATCGACGAGACCTCTGAGTGGCGGACCTTCGCGAACGAGTCGGGCGACAACGACCGGTCCGAGTCGGCGGCCCCACCAACCCCCTCCTCACCGACGGCGGCCTTTCCACCGTCATATCCAAGCAAACGGTCCCGTCACCTCCGACTTCCTCTCCTCCTCCCTCGGCCGATGGCAGAACCGTGGCTCCAACCCCGACCGCTCCCTCATCTTGGCCTTCAAGACGATCGCCACCATGTCCGACAGGTGCGTATTGAATCGTACCAGTAGATTTTGTGCATATTTATTGGTGCGTAAACCCTAGCGATCGGCTCTGTTTGGTTGCCGAGAAAATGTGGGAAAGTATAAGCAAATCCATGGGATAGGTATATATTGATTCGGCATATGCATAGATTTTATAAACCCTAGCGATTGCTTCTGTTAGATTGGTGAGAAAATGTGGGGAAAAAGATGGAAAACGAATAAATCGAGTAAAATATGGATTAACTCTTTTAACGTCTTTTGACATTTTTTTACTTGTAAGTTTCTTTATTCATCTTCTTTAAGACAAAATTCGTAGTGAATTAGATGTGATGTAGTCTTCTATTCTTTTAGAATTTGAATTTATTGATGATTTGCATATGTATTGAGTGATATATGTGTATGTATGATCGGTGCTGTTGGTTGCTGAGAAAATTTGGGGAAACTAATGGAAAAAAGGATGATTCTAACATAATGAATCTTACGTTTACAACGGCATTTGCCTTCTCTTAACTTGAGCCTTATGTAATTTTTTTTCTCTCTCTTTAAGCCAAAATTTAAAGGATTAGATGTGATATACTCTTCTAATCTTCGTGGCTCCAACCCACATGATCTCTCATCTTGGCCTTCAGGACCATTACTACCATGTCTGATAGGTCTGTATTGAATAGACATATATAATGCATACATATGTATACATAAACATCAGTTGTGGAACCAGGATTTTAGTTCGGGCGGGCAAAGTGTAAAAAAAAAATTAATATATTTCATGGGGGCTAAAGTGTAAAAAAAAAATTCTAAAAGAAATTTTGTAATTTTCTTGAAAGCCGGGGGGCTCCAGCCCCTGCTGGCCTCCACCTGGGTCCGCCAGTGATAAACATTATGTATGTTGTTACTCAGTGCGTAAACCCTAGTGATTGATCTGTTTGGCTGTAGAGAAAATGTGGGGAATTTAAAGGGAAAAAGATAAATCTAACATTAAGAACCTTTTACATCAAGAGACTAATAACAGCATGTGGCTTATCTTAACTTGATTTTTCTTTTATTCTTTTTGTTGAAGCGAAAATTCAGAGTGGATTATATGTGAATACCCTTGTCTATCTGTTTAAATGGAAACCAAATAGGGGTAGCGATTAGTTAATCTGAATTTTATGGTGATTTGCTTGTTCTCTCTTCAATTGTACATGTGACACGCCATTCAATTAGATACATATAGATTTTAATGGATCATAGGCATACATATAGATTTTAATGTATCGGTTCATTGAGTAAACCGTGGGGATCATCTCTGTTTGGTTGCTGAGAAAATTTGGGAATGTAAAGACATATATGATTTTGGATCTTGGACCATTTGTGGTGTCGTAACACAAAATGATTTTTTTTAATTTGAGTTCTTTTTTTCTTTTATTATTTTCATATAAGCAAAAATTTATAGTGAATTGGATGTGATGTGCTCTTCTATTCTTCTGTTAGCTTTATTGGGAAAGGAAACAGAGGTAGTGTTTTATCTTGCGTTGATGGTAATTTTGTTGTTACGATTAGTGTAAACTAATTTGCAATTACATTATTATGTACTCGAACTGATTGGGATGTAGATCTCTTCATGTAGAAAGTAGTAAGTATAGTTCCTGGTTATGCCATGACACAGAGGAAATTGTTATATGGGGATATGATAGTTCCCATGGATGGCTGCACAATTTTTAAGCCATTGGTTTTTATTTGCTTGTGATCTTTACCAAGTATCAGTGGCTCAACAATAAATCATTCCTACGAAGAGGAAACACGTGTGTCCACTTTGTAGAACTTGAAACTTTATTAATTTAACAACTTTCCAAAACCAAATGCAGATATTGCTAGTAGCAATCAATGGTGGCTCCTCCTCGGCTGGTTGTAGTCCTTGAAATTGGTTTCTTTTGGGTGTCAATGAGTCAGTGGCTGAGATGAACCTTTTTTGGAATGGTCTCATTTTTTTGACTCTCCTCTGAAATTCCTGTAGGATGAAAGTAATTAATATCAGAAACAGCTAAAACGACTAATAGTTTGCTGTTTGTCCCTGTCACCATACCATGTGGAAGCAATTTACTAGTTGATACTAGATACATAGTGTTAATTCTAAGGCCAAAAAGAATGGCCAAATTACCTATTGAAAGGTGAAGCATGTAAATACATATCCCTTACACTCTTATAGACTTTTAGCAGGCCCAAGACTTAAGATGCTTTCTAGCTACCAAAGTGAGTGGAAAGCTCATATATGTCGGTAAATGGTTGAGTTCAAAGTAATCCAACTGGTAAAATGTGTTACAGGTGTACAATTAGAGTTTGTTTATTATATCTTTGTTTATATTGTCATGACCAATCAAAATATTTCATGTGCTTTGAAATGATTTGAGGAAGATGGAGAACTGCAAATCTGAAGCTCTACCATACTTACTTTTTTCATGAGCCAAATAGCCAATTGAAATATTTCATATGTAATACATAATTTTGAGACTGCTGGTCTTGCTATCTGGTAGTTAAGATGATGTTGACCTTTGCTTGAAGTAGAGAGGGTGGAGTTGGTATTTGTCATAGATGATGCCAGTAGATATGACTATGTGAGTTCCGCTTTGGCTAGAACATGCCTTCTTATGACCTTTTTAATTGATCAAGTACAATATCATTTCCCCATTCAGAAGTATGTATAATATCAATGCCAGTCATACAAAAACACATATAAAACAGCTCTTTAACCCTTACAATGTAACCTCTACACAGAGGAACCTTTGTAAGGAGATGATTTATTGAATAGTTGTCCTATTTATCCATACAACTCCATTTCACAATAACTTGATTTGTCTTGATCAAATTATTTATAATGAGGATTACCATGATCTACAAACTAAACAGAAAGACCACATGGAGGAGGCCTAGGACTTCAAATAGATTTCTAAGTGATAGATGAATTTTGACAACCAGTCAAAACCTCACAACAAGACTTCTACCTGGAAGCATCCTGCTCAATTTGCAGCTAAGTAGTTATCATAGCTGAAAACAACTATTTTTCTTAAGACATGAAAGGCAATTTCAAAATGAATGGAGAAACACCAATGGCAGTGCTCTTTTGTTTCCTTTCAACTTCTAAATCGCATATATAGATAGCTAGGCTTAGATATTTGCAATAAATTTAAAATATAATTTATTCCTAATTTAATGCTCTTTCTCTCTCGCGCGCATCACAATTTATAAGAGGAGACCAATGAATGTGAGCCACTTGGCGCTCATGGAATACTACTCATGAAAAGAGGTTTTTGTATACTAATATATAGTATAGATATGCAGTGGTATCTTAAATAAACTATGTCTCTAGTCCCCTGTGTATGTGTTTTTTCTTACATGTGTGGCATATTCTCTTCTTTCTTTCTTTCTTTTTTTATCCCTTCCCTTGCCCACTTGTCCTCTTAGACCCTCATTGTGATGTATGATTTGTATTGACATGAAGCTAATTCTGCACATTTTCCTTTCAGGTTGGGCCTGGTTGCAACAATAAAGGTATGTTGCTTATTATCCAGTACTATATCTTTTTTTGTGACAATTAATAACTCTGATGTGCACTTGTGTGCAATTGCAAAAATACCTACTTCATTGAAGGCACTA
>CM018907.1:12334833-12337333 GCA_009663005.1 Actinidia chinensis | reverse complement strand
GTGATTATGCATGAGATTCAGAGGATAGGAAAAGCACATCTGGGTATGTTTTCATGATGGGGACATGAGTTGTTTCATGGTCATCGAAGAAGCAACCAATTGTCACACTATCAACTACTGAAGCTGAATTTGTTGCTGTAACAACTTGTGCTTGTCAAGCTATTTGGCTAAAGAAAATCCTAAAAGAGTTGCATTTCAAGGAGGATGGACCTACTCAGATTTATTGTGACAACAATTCAGCAATAAAGCTTTCAAAAATCCAATTTTACATGGTCGAAGCAAACATATAAATGTGAAATATCATTTCTTGAGGGATCTCACGACTGATGGAGTCACTGACTTAATTTATTGCAGAAGTGAAGACTAGGTTGTTGATATTCTAACCAAGTCTCTCAAATTTCCTGCATTTCAGAGGCTCAGGAAACAACTTGATGTTTGTTCCATGGACGATCGAGTTTGAGGAGTTGCAAGGTTACTTGACATCAAGCAAGTTGAGAGGGACAACTACTTAAGGGGATGGGCCAGTAATGTACTACTATTAAACTGCATGTTTGACACACTTTCAGTTTAAGGGAGGTTGTTAAGGGACTTTAGTTTGATTAGCTACTTTGAATAAGTCTTCGATTGACCTAGTCTTTAGGAGTTTCTGCTAGTTTGTTTTTTGGTTTACCTAGTCAGTAGGAGTTTGTTTTGCAGTTGTAGCAGTTTCTATTTTCATGCTTCAGTAGTTCCTATTTTCTTGCTTCTATCCTTTGTTTTCTAGCCTATATAAAGGTTGTTTGGTTTATCAATAAAGGAGTGCAAATTAGTACATTCTTAAAATTTGCAACACTGCGATCCACACTGTAAGCAACTCCAACGACGGCGAATCACACTCTTAGTGACTCCGACGGCATCGATTCACACTTTTAGTGACTCTAACAGCGGCGATTCACTGATAGTAACCCCACAGGTGGCAATTCATTGGCTATGTTAGTATGTTACTCCAATGCGGCAGCATGCAAATCTAGTTTGAGTCAAGTCCCCTTCTCTCTATGTGCATGTGTGTGTGCGTGTGTATGGTGGGGCTGGCCAGGAGTTAGAAAGGTCTGGGTTAGAGAGGGTTAGGATTAAGGTATGTTTGGATCTGGGTATTGGAGATTGGGTATGGGTTAGGTTAGTTTTGGATCTTGGATATTAGATGTTGGGTTTGGGTATGTTCGAGTGCTGCACCACGTGTTTTTAAGCGTTAGCCTCATTGGCGCCACCTGTTCAATTATGTTAGAAAATGGATGAGGGTTAGTTATTGGGTTTAATTGCAATCAATTCAAGAGTTGAGGGCCAAATAAAAAAGTTATTTGTTTGAGGTTCAAAATGGGAACAAGTCAATACTCTAAGGGAACAAAGTGTATTTAAGGACCATTTTTAGTGTTGTTGTCCTTTAAGGATTGTTGTCGACTAGAATTGTTGTCATTGCAAGACCTCCCTTGTAATTTTTAAAACTTCACTAATCTCTGTACTTTTGAAACTAATATATAAATTTTCCCTTCTCGTTAAGTGAGGCCAAACTATGTTATTTTTGTGGAGTAAATGACCATAGTACCCTCAATATATATCTCGTTGTTTAGTAAATTCACTAACCTCCACTGAGGTTTTTGTCTCCCTCGTAATTTGTAGTTTGAAAAATATCATTAGCCGTCCCTAAAGTAGGAGAATCTTGATAATAATTTCAAAATAGAAATCATAAGAGAGGCGACTGCATATGTTAGAAACATCAAAGGAGATCATTGAAATTTACCCTTTGTTGTCAAAAAGTCAACTGAGGGTCATTTAATCTAAAAAATTAACATCATTTGGGATCACTAGGTAAGCAAATAAAAAAAAACTAGATTTTTTAGTTGACATTTGATGGTGCTCTAGTTTCGCGGGTAAGAAAGTGATCTCTCGTGGTCTGAAAACATGAGAACAATGAGCTTTAAAGGTAGCGGTCAAAATCTATCGGGCTCTCTAGTTAGAAAACTTTGAGATAAATAGAAGAGAGAGAAAGAGCTAGTGAATGTGTAAATTTACTTGAATCTAGAAGCTATAAACATTTTATAGTTTGGGTGGTTGGGTAGAGAATCCTTTAAGTTTCTCACATCGAGTGGTTCATCCTAAAATTATAAAAATTTAATAAGCTTAGAGTGGTCCGTATGGACATGCAGGAATTTGGTTTCAATCATCGTGATACCATTTAGGCAAACTGGTAACCGTTTTCATCAAATAAGCCTGACCTCATGGCCAAGTAAGTTTGATATCACGTGAGTAGATTGAGTCTCGTCTCACGAGGAGTGAAGTGTTTCCCAATTTAGAGTGCCTCCAAGTTGAATTGGTACTGTTGTTACGCAAACCTAGACTTCTAATAGACTTGCTCAAGCAGCCAACCATGGGCTCAATCCAATTCCTTCCCGGTCTAGACTCGAATTGGCTTATTTTAGACAAGGTCCAGATCTCAAATCCCTACCTATCATTTGTGTATCCA
>CM018907.1:12237333-12239833 GCA_009663005.1 Actinidia chinensis | reverse complement strand
GCAAGTAGTCCCACCGTCCCACCCCGGTAAGAATAGTCCCACGTATGCAGCGATTACTTCGTTCGGACTATTGTCCGGATTCATTTTATGTAAACAAGTAAACCACGCGGGACTGGACTGGACTGGACTCGTTATCCAGTTCGACCTAATCCGGGCATACAAACTTGGCCTTTATTGCCATCCCACAGCCTACCCCCCTTGCCACCATCTCTGCGTGCCCACTCATACTTCGCCGCCATTGCACAAAACATAGTTATCAAAACCGAATCGGCGATTGAACCGGTCACGGTAGCGGTTCACTGGTTCAACCGTGATTCAACCGGTTATATAATAAATAAATAATAAATAATATATTTAAATCAAATAATCAATTACAAATTATAAATGAGTTTAAATGCTACTCTTTTTAATTGACTTCTTTTTCTTTCAATTCATATTTTTTAAACTATTACTACTTATTGAGATTTTTAATATTTAAAAGAAAAATATAAAACTTGGCAATAATGTGTATTATCAGTAATAATGTGAATTATTTGTGGGTTACTTTTTTATTTTTTTCTATACCCTATAAACTATTTTTTTTATTTTTTACATTAGATTATTTTTTGATATACGTACTCGATATTATCTAATTATAATATAATAAATATTTAAAAATAGTGATTTGTATCATTTTTATTTTTTTTAATTGCATCATTTTATTTTTATTAAAAATAAAATTTAAAATTACTAACTAAAAATAAAATACCAAATCAAAATCAAACAACCCAACAAATAAAATTAAAAACCACTAGAACCACTAAATATTGTGTTTTTTTAAATATTTGTGTGTTTTTTTTACGTTTTTGTAAAATCGGTTGGTTCACTAAATAACCGGCCGATTCAATGGTTTTTTTAAAATACCGGACCTTTGGGGTTTGGCGGGTTTCCATCCGGTTATATGCATTTCCGATAAATTAATTAAACCGTACCGTTCAGGTTCCGTTCTCGTTGAACCGATTGGCCGTTTGATTTTTTATAACTATGGCACACCGATGATTACCCACACGTTGCAAAGGTTTATCTCCTCACTGCGCACAGTGGCGGCTCCAGAATTTTTTGTTTATGTGTCATTGCATTCTATATTCTTTTAAATTGGTTTCAAAATTTTTTTAAGATCTATAAGAACACTAAAAAAAAAAATATTTTAACAAAAAAAAAAAATTTGAACATTTTTTAAAGGTTGATGGGGTCAGCTGCCCCCATCAGAGCCTACCTGGCGCCGCCCCTGCACGCGCATGCATGCAAACTTGCAGAGGGCGGGAGGGATTTGCGATGGTGAGGGGATTACAGGTTGGGTGACGATCATTGGGCAATCAAGAAGTGTGGGAAAGGGGTGGGGAACGGGTGGCGAGGAGTGGTTAAAATGGCAGTTGTGGGCAGCGGCTAGGGGGCTCTCATGGTTAGGTATGGTGAGATGTTAAGAGTTTTTCAAAATTAGAGTTTATGCCCATTTTAGTAAATTCAAGGATTGAATTTGTAATTAAAAAAAGGAAGTCTCTAATACCACGATTTTGTTATTTTATTTATGTTTTATAACATATTTACCCATCTTTGACATTTTCCATCTGAACCACTCTGCTCAATTGTATTATGCTGTTGTGCCCAAGGACCTAGCCACTAGTCACGTCTAACCATATCAACCACACACAAGACACAAATTTACGGTTCGTCCAATCTGGCCTACATCCACGGAGAGGAACAAATAATTCCTATCACGAATGAATTACAATGAGTCAATAGGGAGGAGCTCACCTCCACCACCTCGCGCACCTCCTCTCTCATCTCTCACCATCTCCCTGTCTCTCTCAGATCTCACAGCACAATCTAGCCCACTCTCTGTCAGATCCCCCTGTGCTCTCGTTCGCTCCTAGCACCATAGCACTCCCATCCCCCCGCCCTTCTGCACACACAACATGCTGTGTGCACCCGTAATCCTCCGGATACATCTGCTCCGCCTCTACTCTCCCCCTCTCTGACCATCCTGTATTTATTAGGCATAGAGAAGAGACGATGGCTCAGGCTGAGCTCATACAGCCCCTTTCCTTGACAATTGGAGGAGCCTCCATCTACTGACTTATCTTCGCAGCTTTCCCTTTGACAGAAAGCTATCAGAGCGGTCTCTCTCGTTCCTTCTTTCTTCTTCTTTTCATTCATCCTCTTTCTCTTCCTCTAGAAGGAAGAATTAGCATGGTCATTGGCTTGGGCTTCCATTTGGCTTGGCTTATGCTATTGGGCTTGGGCCCATGTGATTAACTATTATTCATCTTGGGTGCAATCCTGGGCTGGACTTTAGTCTTGGGCTTGGGCCTCAATTGGGCTGCACCCAACATAATGCAAAATATTTCTCTTTTTCTCTTCACACTCTCCCTTAAACATTGCATTTCTCCTTCTATTACACTTTCAAAAATCTCACCTTCTTGATAAACTCATATTAAACTATCAGAAATTTAAAAATTAG
>CM018907.1:12002333-12004833 GCA_009663005.1 Actinidia chinensis | reverse complement strand
AAAATATAAAAAATTGTAAACCCCACGAAGATGTGATATTCTTTAATACATTTTTATGAGATTATTAACTCCCTTGGAATTGGGATTGGGAGATTCACACTGAATTGAAATATATTATCAAATGCCAATGAAGGCCTTTGATTAGAGATTTCATTCAATTAACAATATTGGTATTTCTTTTGTTGTGATATTGAGGGTGTATTTAGATTAAGAATTTAATTGGTAGAGAAAAAAAAAGTAAGAGAATTCAATTGTTCGAGACTGTGATATCATCTAAGATTTTTTTTACCGAATTCTTAATTCAAACGAACAATTTCTCATGCATAACAATTTTTGATGGTCCTTTGATGAGAACAATGTCGGCAGATAACTTCACTTTTTAATTTGATATGATACATTTATTTTTTACTTTTATGTAATTGTACAGTGTTGAATGTTCACTTTGAAATACTGACACTTTTAAAGGGTCACATTTTTAACTTCTTAAAAAAATATTTTTTTTAAATAGATAAATAAATTCGGATGAAAAAATATTAATATATCAAAAATAAAAATAAAAATAAAAAAATATATTTGTATTTACTTTTAAGCCCCTAGTCCTTACCGTTGAATAATAAATAAAAAAAGTAACATAAATCTAGTGGCAGACAGCTGACAGCCCACTGTATGATGGGATACCTATCAATCAAAACGAAAATGTTTGTATACCACTCGTTGGCTTGTGATTAAGGATAAAAAATGATATGAAAAAATATTGAAAGTGTATAAAAACAGTATGAAAATATATTAAAAAGTAAAAAATATGTATTAAAAATAAAAATTTATCTTTTTGTGTTTTTTAAAAGTAAAAGCAAAACCATATATGTAATATTTTTTTATAAATAATTAAGTGAGTTGATTTGACTGATAAAGACTTAAATATTGTTTTAAGTTCAAACATTTTTAAGTGGCCAACCATTCAGCCATTTAAGCACGATAATTGGTGGGTGGGCTTTTCAAGTTTGAGTGAACCGTATCCAGTGTCTAAAATATAAGTACGTATCACTGTTAATATACGAGTCCGTAATTTAACGCTATATGAATGAATGATCACCTACGTAATACTCATCAACGAGCTAGACTTTAGGGGATCACCTCTAGATTAGGCATTTTAATATAGAGAATTAATTGGTATAAATGATCGTACTTCTCTATCTCATATTGCTGATCTATTATTTTACTTAAAAAAATATACAAATTTCTTCTTTTACCTTTTATTTTTTATAACATTTTAACTAAAAGAAAAAATTAGTTAATTTTTTTTATAAACCTATCTCAAATACACCAAATAAAATTTTAAAAAAATTCAACTCAACAGCAAAAAAGATTATCCCAAACAAAGAAGAAAAAAAAAACTTGACTAGTCAATGAGCTAAGTTGAACCCGCTCATGAGCCAAAAAGATGAGACTCAAACCCTGTTTACGGGGCCTAGACCTACGGGCATGACAGGGCATGGGCTTACATACCTTTATTTTTTTTTTAAAAAAATACATTTTATTCTAAATTAAAAGACCAAATACGACAAATTAATGCGTAATTATATAAAATTACCTATAAATATTAATTTTTTACATATAAAATATAAAATATTATAAAAAATTAATAAGTTCGAGATGGGTCACGGGCCAACCTTGAATCGGCCCACGATTTTAAAAATTGGATCCAGATTCAACTCATACTATCTTAAATTTGGGCCGAACTTAGACTCTCTAGGCCATGAGTCGGGCCAAAGCCCGTTGGACCGGGGTGGGACGAGGCGAGGCGGGGCGGGGTGGGCCTATATCCCTACCAATTTAATCTACTCAAGCCTAGTATGTCACCCGCAAGTTTGTAAATCCAAGAATCCTAATCCTCATGCAATTATGAAAACTTGCACTTACATATTCCTGCATAGTAAAATATACAAATCGAGCATATAGTAGTTTGTATAACTATTATTTATTGAACAATGCTATATTTATCATTTGAGTTTATAAAAATTTATTTACTATTTACTGTGGAGCATTCATAATAACCGATATAATGAATCTAACAAATAATTTAGTTATATTCAACGATTATAATTTTTTTTGCATCAAATGGTAAATTAAAATGGCAAAAATAAGAGATAAATATATTATTTTTGTTATTTATTTAGTCATTTCTTCAAGAAATAATCATAAGAAATATTAAATAATAAAAATATTGTTAAAGTTGTTTCACATCTTTTGGCATATTTATTACTGAGCATTTTGTGATTTATTTTATGGTTAATTTTGTGTCGCTAAGGATAGAAATATTGACACCCTAATCCCTATGCATTGAAAATAAAAGTAAAAAATATTAACACCCTAATAACCTCAGCTTTTAATAAATACAAATATTTTTCTTGCAATTTTTAAAATAGTATTAATTTTTTGTATTTTTAAAATTATTATCAAGATACCCTCAAGATCTAATTTTTTTAAAAAAATTGGCAAC
>CM018907.1:11917333-11919833 GCA_009663005.1 Actinidia chinensis | reverse complement strand
AATATAGTGGGGATTGGGCGGGAATGAAGCAAAAGGTCTATTTTGTCCCTCAAATGATGACACATGTTGGGCGCTTGGTGTAAATACGTCCAAAAACGTAACGTTTGTTATCAATTGGACTGATAAGATGAGGAAAGCCAAATTCAAGATTAAAATCACAGAATTTGAAAGTGCATGGACCAAAATCGAAATTGGGAAAAACTATAGGAACTAATTTTGAAATTTACCTAATAATAAATTAAGCATGCACTCACAAATATGGCATTTAGGGAATGACCTAAAGCGCACCAAAAGGCCTCAGTTGCCCAATGGCCAAATAAAATAGGACTCATTTTGATGCTCAGCTTAAGGCCTAAAGAAACTTAGCCTGCTACTATCATAGGAATCCGAATAGAGTCTTGCTTTCATTTAAATTGAGATGCTTTTTGCTGAAAGAAGGCTCTCTTGAGTAGTCCGCCCGTAAGTACCGTTTTTGACCTGATGTTTCTCCGTACTGGTAAGTATCATATTAATGAAAAAATTGATATCTTGGCCGGTATGATATTTGTTGTGGTAAAAATCAGGGGGCGGACAATTAACAGTCAGAATTTCTCGTGACCTCGGTATTGGATCTCGGCAATAACTCGGGCAACCTGCGCAAGCAAGAAAACAAACGCTACCAGACGGGGTGAGGTCGCTCGAAATCCCTCCGATGTAGGAATCAGACCAAGGCGAGGTTAAGCTACGCAAAGCACCAGAACTCTCAGAATTTAAATAAGGGTTTTGGCATACCTTTAATTGATGGGGAAGGCTACTCTCCCATGTAAGGAAACCTCGGAGTGATCCTCAAACGGCTAAGTATGGAAGGAAATTTCTAAGATATCGGAATAATAATAGGAGAAAGCCATATAGAGAGCAGTACGTAATTATAAGCGACGTGATGGAATAGGAGTCTTATGGAGATGGAGTCCTCACTGTTGTGATCTCTGCACTGATCTTAACACTGTTGAAGTAATCAACCTCGCCCCGGTTGATTACTTCAACAGTTTGGAGATAAGAGCGAGAAAGAGAATCACTTGAAGAGCGAGAACTGTCAGACCGTGTTGTGCCAGACAACTGGTGGATGTGCTAGACTCACCGAGAGGTGTTCTTTCAGGAGAAAAGGGCGATTACTTGTCTAGGTGGCGACATCTGATTTTAGCTTGTTGGTAGAGTTGTTCAGGTTGGTTTAAAGGAAGAGACGAGTAGTATCACAGATGTTGGCAAGGTCAGCTGTGGAGGAGCAAACCACCATATAGGCGAGGTGAATAACTTGGAGAATTTATTCTGTATTAGTAGTCCTCCTACTCGAGATGCCGAGGTGAAACAATCGGGGTCTCCGAGTAGAATATCGAGTAACACAATTTTGCTGACGTGGCCATGCAATAATGGCACGCCTCCACAGGTGGACGCGTGGAGGAGTGCATTAATGCTGGAATATCATTTTGGCGAGAACGACAGTTATGATCTCGGAACTCGGAACGTCGCGTGATCTTGGTCGCTGGAGCAAACAGATCCCAGCCCTAGGTGCTTCCTATAAATAAGGGGATCCCCCCACTCGGCTGTACTCTTTTGCTTCTGTCGTCGAATTGTTGCTCTTGCTCGGACTTTCACTCGCCTTTGTCATCTCGTGCTCGCCTCCACACCCTCGGCCCAGTAAGTACCAAAAACTCTTCTGTTTTTATTTTTTCCATAGTATATGTCCAATAGAGCTGATGTAGGAGACTCAAATTCCCTACCATCCTGGACATCTAACCACTTAGGGAAGAAGTCTTATATGGATGACGAGGTCACTAGGCTCCCTTCCTCACCTAGGGAAGACCCTTCTGGTCCCGAGAGTAATCCCTCGATCGCCCTCCCTTAAACTTAAATTGAGAGGGAGGTAAATATCATGACCCTGAAAGAGAGTTGGAACAGTATTAATTAGAACCTTGGTACTTATAGAAGCATCAAATAGGCAGTCACGAGGAAGACCCAGTTTGGCTTTTTGGGATTATTGGATTTTTGCATTTTAATCCAAAAAATAATCCATTCTTGTTTGGGCTAAGGCAAGTTCTTGTGCCCGAAACACTACTTTTTCGGTATCTCAAACAAGATTGGCTTTTCTAAAAAAAAAGCCTCGTCCCAACCTGATTGATGTTGAATGTTTTATAAAAGCTCCAATCCAAAGCCGACTCTTAATCCTTTCAAGCAAACTAGTGCAATCCCAATGACGGGGTAGAATTTTTTCCAGGAATAAAACACAATTGGGGTGAGGTGGTAATCTTTATACTACTTCCAATTCTGGCCTAAACAAACAATGGCTATCCAAAGCAGTAACCCTTAAATTACCAAAATGCTCTGAACTATAAACTCGGGTTCTAACAGTTTCGCGCCAGTTCGTGTGGACTTCAAACTTGCCCATAAGTATTGTATGTCTCATGCTTTATGAACGGTGCATGTTTTATTTCATTTAGGTTATGGATCTACAGTCTCTATTTGG
>CM018907.1:11889833-11894833 GCA_009663005.1 Actinidia chinensis | reverse complement strand
GAAAAAAATAATTAAATTACAATACTCCGTTTAGAGATAGATAGCTCAAGCAGCAAATGAACCTTCTTCTTCGTGGGTGATGCCTTCATAGGTTCAATTCCGGCAATCACTTTTCTATCTCAACTTGTAAGTGGTAGAAATGTTGGAAGATCCTTCCGGTGATGCCATCCATTTATGTATCACATTCTTCATCTATTCTCAAAATAACTTTAAAAAATATCAATCGAACCAAGTTCATGTATTAACCCTAACCTCTATAATATATATATATATATAAGATTATAATTATAAATATGCTAGTGATTTATACACTCTTTTTTCTTCAATTGCACTTTTTTTATTAAAGTTAATTTATCTAAATATCTTTCTATATAGTGAAAATATTTGAGTAAATATGGGTATTTAGACAAATTCATCCTAATAAAGATAACAAAAAAATATAATTAAAAAAAAAAGTAGAGTGTAAATATCACCTTCCTTACAAATGTATTAAATAGTCTCGAGTTCAGGTCAGTTTTAAGTATTTGAGTATATATGGAGGTAATCAATTCATACATATCCGAATAATTCACTCATCCAACCATACCCGTGTGCAACGAGCAAAATATCCAATAATATCCATCCCTAAATCGCCCTGTGCCAATCTAAGTTCGGGTGAACTTGTCATCCCTTCATTAAGGCTATGGGATCCCCTTTTAAAAGAGGAGATGGAGAGGAAAAAGTTACTCCTACTTGGAAATGGGCAGAGAAGGAAAGAACAAGTTTTTTTGAGTGTTTATGGTGCCCTTCATCTCCAATTGCACAATCCAGTGGTTTTTTTTCCAGCTAAGTATCCAGTAAAGTCTAATTGGATTTGAAAATGATTAATTTGGGGTTCTAAAATTAATGATCAGGTCAATTTGTTCTGTCCTGAGATGACTCGAACTGGCGATAAAGTAAGTCTTTAACAGCCGAGCTAGGTTCAATTAAAATGGTGCTAACTTGATTTTCAAGTTGCTTTAGAATTCCTAATATAAGGAGGTTAAAGAGGCTAGAATTACACAACATAGGTAATCCTAATTGAGGGCGAGGCTATTCATATCAAGTTGCTTTAGAATTCCTAACATAAGGAGGTTAAAGAGGCTAGAATTACACAACATAGGTAATCCTAATTGAGGGCGAGGCTATTCATATCAATCATGCATGTTCTTAATGTACTTGAGAGAGATTTAGAGAATTCATTGAGTTGATCTTCTCTCTCAAGGTGTTTATTATAAATTCATCCGAATTTAGATTGAAATCCTTTGGACGTACTTAAAAGCGAGTGAATCTAAGTTCAATTCGCAGAGGATTCCGGATGTATTGAGGATTCAACATTCAACCATCCATCAAAACGTAAATTACGGACTCGGTTGATACAAAGAGTACACCCAGAAGTTGAAAGATTCGACACCTAAGACGCGTATATTCGGTTAGGTTGGTTTGTAAGTTGTAACTTGTATTTTGTATAGTGGATTTGTTGGTAGAACTTTGGATTTTTTTATGTAAAAAATCGCATATTTCTTTTTGTATACTTGATTTACTTATATTCTTTACAATCATATTTGTCTCGTTAATTAGTTTTCGCAAAATCCATACAAAATCAACATAGTTTTTTGATTTTACAATCCAAGTTGTTGGGCACCATCCATATTGCTTCTGACTATCTGAGTCTCACATGCAAGTAAGAAATTTGTGTTATTACAGTAGCACAGGACGTACAAACATGAAAAAGACCAAAGTCCTTGAAATCATCTTTTGATAGATAAATTTTTATTTCCGTTTTGTTTTCCGAGAAAGCATAAAATGGAATCCATCTACTTGCCTGACCGAGGTAAAATAGTGAAGAAGGTCTGAAAAAAATTCAACGCGACAACAGAAGTTACAGCGACGAAAGCAACGGGAGTCCACGGCCTGCTAAAATGTTTGTGGATGGATTCGGCCATCCACGGCGCCGGCTTGCTATTATAGTGATACTGAATGCTTCGTATAACCTCCTCGTATAATTGGAAATATTTCACTCTAAAAGTGCAGATTGTTGGAAAAAATATGGCAAACACAGATTTTAAAAAATAATTTTTATTGATAACAAATTATATATAAATACAAAATAAAATATTAAGAATGAGATACAAACATATTTAAATTAAATTCTGAAAACGCAGTTTTCTTAATAAATATTCGCCGCTTACTGGGGATGTTGTAAACTTTGCCGGCGTCTTTTTTCGGGGATAAAATGGCTAGACCCGTAAGTCGAAACATCACCGATGTACGTTTTGACAAACTTGAATTTACGTCTCTCTCTTTCTCAAAGCGAAAATATAGATTATGCATGAAAGTATGAACTTTGTGTGTGTCTTCCAATACAAGATCGAGGGTATTTATATAGAAGAAAAAATAATTGATGAATTGCTCAATTCAATACACGAAATTGCCAGAAATAATCGAGTTAGTTAAAGTGTCATATCTCCAATTCATAAGGGTTATTTACACAAAAAAAAAAAACGGTTGCCCTTTGAGTTGCTTCGATTCGATGAATGATTGGCTCGGAAGACCCTCCGAACGCCCCACTTCATTCATATCGAAATTTCGTAAATTTCCAACACAGTTCTTTTGGAAAACATTAGCTACTTCTTGATCACTGCCAAGCCTGTTGAATAGTATATGCTTCGATCGCAGCCCTTTCACATCATCTCATCCGTGATCAATAAGTGATTTCAAGAAACCAATGTAAGAGGTCCGTCAAGTTTATTAGGAAGGGTTTGGGCAAAATTCCTACGCGGCAAACCATGTGATAACATCATTTTGGTCTTCAAGATTCAAAGAAAGGACGAAGTTGAGCCTTCAATAGAGCGCCCGCTAATTTGAACGTAAAGGCATGCAAAGACCTAGAAGTGCTAGGCCAATAAGTGTATCGCCTTGCGTTGAATTCAGTGACAGATTGGTATGGTTGAATGTAATCCTTAAAATTAAGAGCAATGTTAGGTACACACCCAAAAATAGATGTGTACAAAACACATCCATTTTTTGTATCTCACAAATACAGTGGGGTTCGCCCTAATTAGGGTTTGTAAAAAACTCTAATTAGGGCGGGCCCTACTGTGTTTGTGAGATACATTTTTGGTGTGTATTGTACACATCTATTTTTTGGTGTGTACCTATTATTTTTTTAAAATTAAGGCTGTACCTCGGAATTTGTGCTTCCATGTACCCCTCGGTTGACTTCATCACCACCTAGGATGTATTTTGCCCGGAACAATTCGAGGAGATGAAGAGGCTGCTTCTCGGACTAGCTGGCTTTTACTTCCTTCTTATTTTGAAACTGTAGGTTTGAATAAACTGGAGAATCCAGGTACTCATTGATCATTCTTATCCCCTCATCATCTTCGAATTTTATGCTCATTGACGACTCGAGAACTTGAAAAGGGATTTGATTCTCAAGCAAGTAAACTATATCAGCAGTTACTGAATACCACACTAGCATGCCTAAACGAGTTATTAGCTCATCGTATTTGGATATCGGACTTGGTTTCTGACCGGAGATGCTCTCAATCGTACCGAGAATGAAACAACCGTCCAAGAGCATCATCTCAGCAAATTTCTCATCACTATATGGATCTGTTCAACATAGAAGCTTCTAGTTTCATCAACCATCAATAGAACCTTGTTGTAGAATATATCCATGCTCTCGCTGCTGTCTGAAACAAACACTCGCACCATCATTGACTTGAGGTTCTCCACGAATTGGAGCTCAGGTTTGCCATGGTGTTAAGGACCTAGTGAAACCACCTTGGGATCATAATCGTGATTGTTATTTTCGTTACTTTGCAATAGAAATGGAAGTTTCTCTATTCATCATTTGAACCGTATATCCCTCTCGGTTTTTTCCTTCACTGCATTGGTTACGACTTCCAACTTCTTGTCGTTGGCATAAATGCTGCTGCTACTGCTTCCTCCATCAGCTCCTCTCCTAGTCCTTGCAAAGAAGTCCTCCATTTCAAAATCACCTCCTTTTTCCCTTCCTTTCCTTACTTGCCTTGTTCAACCAAGAAAGCTACTCACCTCCTTGTTGGCTAAATTATGTGAACATAAACTGGTGGTTGTAAAACATATACTACCATTTTTACTCTGTTCAGTTTGTTGCACAGTTGGTGATTGTTCTTTCTATAAGATTCCATCCTCTATTTATATTATAAAACACCTGGTTGGTAAGTCAAAGTTCATTTGTAGTACCACCCTCCTTCGTTGAGGGGGACAGTTGAGAATTTTGGCAGAGAGAGAAGTTTTTTTTTTTTTAAAGTGTTCTTGGTCCCCTTTGGAAATGGATCCAAGGCGAGAGTAGGAGAGCGATCGCACTCCCAAAAAAATATTACAGTTCAAATTTCTTAGCAAATTATCTTTAGGTTGCATATCATTTCATATCTACCCATAAAGTTAAAATCTTAGATTCGTTCCCAGTCTTCATCTCACTCACCACAATTTGGTGGTCTTATTAATCTCGATACAGATAATGCGAGACTGGTGCTTTTTTTCTTGTTTAGAATGACAATGTTGGCCGAGTTAGGTTATATTTACAAAAATAAAGGAAAAGAAAATCCCCAACACTTTCCTCTGACCTACTGTGTGTTTTTTCTCTCTTTCCACTAGCTTTACTTTTATTCATGATTCTCATATGATTGTTTGGTTAAGTTGTTTAGTTTTGCCATAAGACTTGGTAGAAAGTCCCATTATTCTGAAAGTTCAACTCCATTGACAAGATTTAAGTGATTATCTAATTAACACTTGCAATTAAGGAAATTTTTCCCTTGAGTTGTTAAACTTGCAATTCGTTTGGCATAAAGCAGTGTATGACTTCCAAAGATAACCTGCCAAGAAAGGGTAACGATGTATAATTATTGAGGTTGGTGTGAAAAGTTACCAAGTCCCCTGCTAAATTGTAACGCCCCGAGCTATTACCTATTCAATTGTCACGCCACAATTTC
>CM018907.1:11874833-11877333 GCA_009663005.1 Actinidia chinensis | reverse complement strand
GAGGATTCATGGGTATTTATTGGTAAATGTAGAAAATATGTAGTGATTGTAGTATTTATGGTTTTTATGTGTTAGTTCATATTAGGGATAAACAGTGAGAAAAAATAAAAGAAAGGTTAATTAGGCTTAGGTTACTTTCAAATTATATCAATAACTCAAATTTAGTTGGCGGTAAAATTATTTGACAAAATGTCAGACGTATGTATATAACAAATAGAAATCAGGTTGGGCTGGTTGGGACGGGTTGAGACATCTGCAAAGATCCAATTTAATCTAATTTGAGCTTTGAAAATTTTGCTCTAGCTCATGCCCGTTTAGCTTTCTTTTAAGCTATTTTAGTTGTTTTGGTTTCATATTTTTTTTTATTTCTAGTAAAAAAAATTATCATTTAATTAAAGTTTTAAACTTTCTCGGTTCGCCGCTAAAGAAATTTGAAAAATATAAAAATTTTGTTCAAATTTAAAAACAAAAATTATTTTTACTTGACAAATAAACTATTTTTTTTTATTGCATTCTATTTTTATTTTATTTTTTTGGCCTTCGACCTGCGTTTCATTTTAATGATTTTATATTGCAACCCCAAAAAATTCTTCGTGGGAGGCTCGAGTTGCCCAAGTTACATCCCTATAATTGGGGTGAAAGTGAAATATCGACAAACTATAATGGCTTTTAGCCAAGTTTGTGTTCGTTTCCGAGGGCCGAGAAAAGGCAGCTTTTTATAAGTACCATGTTACCGAGATTCGCCTAACTGACACCTCTTGTCCCCCTATCCAATTACTATAATGCCCCTCCCTCTCCTTTTGAATTACAGCCCACCCGAGCACCCACCCCCTGCGCTTTTTTTTTCTTTTTCTTTTTTTCCAGTTTCCCCCCCTTTTTCAGTTTTGTGTTTTTTTTAGTTTTGTTTTTTATTTATTTATTTTTTGAAATAAAGTTATTTTAATATCAAATTTATTTGTATTTTTTTATCAGTTTTATTTTTTTTTGAATAAACAGTTTCTTTTATTATATGTGTGGTGATCTTTTATTTATTTTTTAATTATAGATTTTGGGAGTCATTATTTGTAAAAATTTTAAAAAGTATAAAAATATGGATCAAAAATAAAAATTATATATATAAAAATAACAAAAAAATTATGATCTTTATTTTAATTTAATTTATTTTTGTTTAATTTTTATTTAGTTTAGTTTTTTTTATTTTATTAGTTTTTTAATTAGTTTTGTTTATTATTTTTTTCATCATTTTTTTTTTGTTTAATTTTTTGACATATGTTAGATAGGGATGGCAACGGGGCGGGTTCGGCCTCCCCCACTCCCGCCCCGTTATAAATACTTTTTTTTAATTATATAATTTTTTTTATATAATTAATTGGTATATATATATAATAATATCTATATAGATAGAGTAAGGATATTATTGTATATTTTTTAAAAAAATATGGGATAATTTTAATTTTTTTATATATATCGGGCGGGTTGGGGTGGAGGAGGCTAAACCCGCCCCCGCCCCGATTATTAATCGGGGTTTTAATAATTTTTTTTCCCAACCCGCCCTAAACGGTGCCTGCCGACGGGTATCGGTTTTTCTTCGGGTCAAATTGCATCCCATGTTAGAACCTCCTCTTCCTTTAAATTACCTAACCCCAACCCTTGACACATGTCAGAACATCCACCTCTCTTTAAATGACCCCCCAACCTTTTTAATGACCCCAACCCAACACCCCTCCCTTTAAATACCCTTCTCACACTTCATTTTCAGTACTCTTTAGTCACAGCTCCCTTGCTCTCTCCTTCTCAGTATTTCCTTCTTTTTACCTAGAACAAAGTTCTATTCTTAGCCATCACTTTTCGTAATTCATAGAATAGTAGGATGACTACTTAGGTTCATTTTTAGATAAGTTTGTCATTTGAGATGATGTTTGTTTTCCTAGTGCGGGAATCCACTCCACCAATAGCCTCGATTATAACCAGGATTTTACTCCCACAGATCAAGGTTAGTTTTAATCGTTATTTAATACATATTCGTTATTTATTTTGTAAGTATAGAAATTATGTTAAGACTGGATAATATTATACTTATATATCTTCTTTATATTTTTTATATAGATATTTGAAAGTAGAGAAGTTATGATAAATTAGGTGAAGAAGTTGCCTGGAGAATGGTATTGTAGTGGTTATTAAAAATTCTGTTAATTTAAAAGGCGACAAGCTACCAAAGTGCCATCTTATGTGTGAAAGAGGAGGAAAGTACAAACCGTCAATATATCTAGTTGAAGAAAAATTCTTAAAAAAAAAATACTGGGACTAAAAAATGTTAATGCATATTTGAACTGCGAGGTATACAGTACTTTCATATGGTGTGATGGATTTTTTAAGGATCATCTGTGGTTTTCAAACTATTAATCAGCAGAATATATTGATGGCCATAAGTACCCGTATAAGTTAAAACCAATGAAAAAAGAATTTGTTCGTGACATGACAAACAGCACCGCACCCCGTG
>CM018907.1:11867333-11869833 GCA_009663005.1 Actinidia chinensis | reverse complement strand
AGGAGTACCACGACCACAATCACCACTTCGATCAACCCCACTACGGTCACCGCGGTTCCAAAAAAACTGTTGCTTCAACTCAGGATGTAGATAAAAAGCAGTGATCAATGAGGTGATTGAGCTTCCGACAACGCTAACTGTTGAGTCCAGTCCATCTGGGTGAGTCCAAGCCCACTTGGATGAGTCCAAATCCAGTAGCCAAGCCCAAGCCCGGTTGAAGTTTACATAGAGTGTTCATGCGACGGTGAAATTTTTGAGTTATCTAGAACTCTTTGAGAATGTTTATCTTTTTGTTTTCTTAGTTAGATTAGGATAACAATTAGGTATTCTGTTAGGAGTCTACCACCTCCTTCCCTTGGTCTAAAAAAGGGAGGGTATGGTGCTTAGATTTCATGGTGTGTGTTGTGGGCTAAGAGCAGAGTGCTGTGAGATGAGATTGAGAGATAAGACAAAGAGAGATTGTGAGAGAGGGTGTGAGTTGAGAGGTGAGTCTCCTCCATTGTAATCCATTCGTTTGATGTTCTCTCCGTGGATGTAGACATCTTTGGTCGAACCATGTAAATCTTTATTGTCTTTTGTGTGTGTGTGATCGGTGATTCGTTTTGAGCACAACATTAATAATATGGGCAAGTCCTCGAAGGAGCAGCAAAGAACGCCTCCGCTCATCGCAATTCATAGTAGCAAATGCCTCGTATAGGGAGGGCAAAGGGAATGCGTTTAAAATCTGAATTCGAAGGGTCTCAAGCTCAGGTTTTAAACCCATCAAAAACTGATATGTATGCTAACGATCAAGGCACTTGAATTCAACAAACCCATCATTGGAAAAATCATTAAGAAACTCGTACCAGGCCAATTCATTCCATCTAGTCTAAAGGTATTCATAATAATCAGCAACGAATGTAGGCTGAGAAGCATGAGAGAGATCTCGGTAGAGTTCAAAGATCTAGGACTCATTGTTGGCATGAGCATACATCTGATTCAAAGTAGTCTACAAACCATAGACGATATCATGGTACATAAACATGTGATATACTTAGTCCTCCATCGAGTTAAACATTCAGTCCAAAATAATGCAATTACCCGTATCCACTTATCAAACTTGGTATCGGATTCATCTGACTTAGGTTTCTTCTCAAGAATCCAGCAGGTCTTGCGCTTTCCACCAAGATAGAGTTGAAAAGAAGAAGATCAAGTATGAAAGTTCTTCCCATTGAACAACACGCTCATGACACGTTGAGCTGGTTGAGAATGAAAGAGAGAAATAAGAACTGGGCTCGAAGCAATAGGGGCACCTTCCTTGGTTGGGTCAGTCATCAAAGCAACAATAAGAAAACAATCACAAAATAGGTAGATATAACTAACAATCCCAGCTAAACAAATACAGCTTCAAGGATGAGAGCAACCAAACACTCGGTCACCAGACAAAGACAGAGGATCATGAACAAACTCTCAGTGCATCACATGATCAGACAAAGGGCCACAGGGACACGAGGGTTGTGCGAGACGTTGCAAAGTTGTTGCCCAAGGGATGTGCAAAGGCATTGCGCGAGGATGTGCGTAAGGGTGGTTGTCAACTGGGCTGTGCGCAAGGGTGGTTGTCAACTGGGCTGTGCGCTGGACTGCGCGAGGGTTGCAAGGGTGGTGGTGCTTTGGACTATATGACAGAGGGCAAGGTTGTGTTATTGGTGTGGCGGCTTAAGGCTCTGATACCAAATAGGAAGAAAGAAAAACTTGAATATTATTACTTAAACCATCTCTAAATATATAGTACAATCTATAATCCAAATAAGAAAAGCAAATAAAAGAAAATTAAAAAGAAATAATTGAGAAAATAAAATATGGTCAACACGACCTATTATAAGAGCCTAAATTATGAAAATTTTCTAATTCCAACAAATACAAATGCACCCCCACAACCATGACCATGGCCGAGCTTGAACGCAGCTCAATCAAGCCTTGACCTAGTCACCATAGCCAAGCCCTTCACTGGTTCGACCTCCCCACCTTCTACCACCAAGTCAAATGGCTCCTCAAGAAACCCCACGGTGTCATCGCTGCATGGTGCTACATGATTCCCAGGGTCAACGACTATGTCGACGCCATTTTCCAATCGTTCTACGTCGATTCAAAGCCATATTGGGATCCAGTGTGAAAGCTAGTGGACGACATGTACAGGGGAATGGAGTTCCCATTTGAGCATGTAGATGGTGGGGTCGATCACACGGGGCCATTGGAGTTCAAGACGAGGAGGGTGATGGATTTGGAAGGCCTTTTAAGGTACACAAGGTCGTGGTCGGCATATTAGATGGCGAAGGAGAAAGGTGTTAGGTCTGGTCTCCTATGTAATTCCTTGTTTTAGTTTTTTATTTAAGGGGCTGGAGCCGCCTGACTTTTAAGAAATTATAAAAAAAAATTATAATTTTTTTTAAAAAGATATATATATTTTTTTACACTTTAGCCCCCCAACTAAAACCTGATTCCGCCCCTGCTAACAATGTTA
>CM018907.1:11839833-11862333 GCA_009663005.1 Actinidia chinensis | reverse complement strand
TACCATGATTGCTTCTATTTATGTATTTTTTATTTTCTGTACATTGGCTTATGATTTTATAGATGAAACTTTATCCATTTTTCGAGAACTGAACAGTTTGTTGTTGGCAGCCTTGTTAACTAATTGTAGTAGTCCATTGGAAAATAGAGAGAAGCTTTATATTTTCTGGGTGTTGGAATTACAGAAATGGTAAAGATCCACGGACGCGGGCCAGCTGCGTCAAGTTGGAGGTTGTTTTCCTGTTTAGACAATTTACAACTAGCTGCTATAAGTCTGTCCTCTTCGGCATATTCCCTTCCCTCTGGAAGATTTGGGGCATTCGATGTGTTCAGTCTCAGTGGGAGTAGCCGTAGTTTATCATTAAATCAGTAGCCGTAGTTTATCAATAAATCTGTTGTCCGTGGTGGCTTAAGTGTAAGGCCCATTGCTTTAAATTGGAGGCCCCATTTTTTTTTTTATAGAAATAGTATAGATCTATAAAACTAAATATAGTTCGTTATTAAAAAGGACCACACGGACAAATTTTCTTTAAAAAGAAAAGGCTAAAATGTCCTCCTAATAAAGACACAAGGTCCAAAAATGTTTTCAACAAACAGAAGGGGGATATTTTACGCGTTGCTTGTTACAAAAACTAGTGTGTATATTAACTCCACCAAACAGGAGATATTTTCTACTCTCTACAAATTGAAACGCAAATCAACACTACTTTTTACAAAAACTAGAGTGTATATTACCTCCTCCAAATAGGAGATATGAAACGCCAAATGAAGTCACTAGTTTTTTTTTCTCTCCTTCAAAATTGAAACGTTACCGTATTTTTCTCCACCTACTTTTGCAACTTAATCGTCTCTCTGCACAAAGATGACATTTGCAATCTCTCTCCCTCTCTCTCCCCCCCCTCAGAAAGCTGACTTGTGTAAATTCTCTCAACACTGGTAAAAGAAAGATTAAGTGGCTTAGCTGAACTATCTATTAAAAAGGATTTTATTATCAAAATGTTAGTTCAAAAATTTAATTATTCCATTAATTTTGCATCTCAAAAAACTTATTTTTTTAAAGAAATATTAATAAAGGTTTCATCTTATGTTTTTGCTTTAGGCCTCCTATTGTCTTGAGCCGGCACTGTCTGGTGTTGCCTATAGGCTTCGGACTTTAGTGTTCTTTATGCCTTTCTACTGTTTCAGTTTCCTGAAATTTATGTTTATCTGTCTATTCTCTGTCTTCGTAGATTCCCCTCTCTGGCTAAAAAAGTTTGGGATTACTCAGCTATTTGCTACTGTAACTTAGTCAATGGAACTAGTAGAATGATTTATCCGTCAAGTGATTATTTTGTGTATGTTGATCTTGTAGATTACTCCTGACTGGAGTATGGCTTTGACCCTCAAGAAGGACGTAGAAGATAGACCTCGATAGAGGTAATAGAAGAGACTTTTCTTCCATCCATTTTCGGACTGTGCCCGTGAAACCATTGAACTGAAGGATGAACCATAGGTTTTGGGGTGCAGATGTTGCTGTGGAAATTGGTCACTGCTTCCGCTGTAGGACTTATAGGTCGTTGGCTTGCTGTCGCGTTGACAAGGTGAAACATACTACCGGAGTTGCCCCCTCGGCTTTTCGTTTCCCCTTTTTTCTCTTTTGGGAAGTAGGGACCGTAGGGTTAGTTGATGGCTGTTGATTGTTGTTTTCGGGTGCTGGGTGGATGTAGACGTGAATTACCGTTGTTAATCGGTTTTCTGGTATTGGTTTAGAGCTCGGTTTCTCTGTGAAAGAGGAAGTCATTACTGATGTTCCTTCATGTCTATTTTGAACAACTTCACAGAACAGTGCAAAATCTAGACTGCAAGAACCACCATCTGCTTGCTTGACAATGAAGCTTGTTATCCCAATTGTCATACGAATAAATGATGGGTAAATTACAATTTTCCGTCCTAAAGTTGTCCCTAATTCCCAATTGAGCCCTTAAAGTTTTGGATTTTTATCAATGTGGACCAAAACCCAACGCTGGTCCATGTATACAACAAGAAAAATGTTGCGTAGGACAATGCAAGGAGTCACTTGGATCCACGTGCAGACAACATGCACTTATACGGGACCCAAACCTCGCCATCATCTATGGAGATTAAAATTCCCAGAGTTAGCCCCCCAAGTATTAATTTTTTTCCAAATTAACCATTAATGTATAACCTTTTTCCCAACATAGAATCATTTGTAAAATGGATGCAAAATTCCACCAGACTTGGCCTCCTATTATTTTATAGATAGGGCTCTGATGATTAGGGCAAGATTGCCTCGAATCGAAACCTCATGGACTCATTCTAATCCAAGAAAGAAATTCCTAACAAGTGAGAAATAATGGAAAAGTTGAGTTCTTGACAAATTTCATGTTTTATTTTTGTCAAAATCGTGGAGCAATTTTATTGTTATGACACTAATTTTTATGTTTTAGAAAATTGATTGTTGTTGTAAATTTTTTTTGATGGCCTAGCATATTTATGTAGGTTGATGCCAATTTTGCCTGCTCAAAAGAAGTTATATTTGGACTTCTTCAAATGTGTAGGAAGATGGAGAATGTGATTGCAAATGTTTGAGGCGAGGAATTTTATGGGCAAAACTTGAGGATTTGGCCACATTAGAAAAACTTACATGGTTTAGGGGCTCAATTGAGAATATTAAAACTTTAAGAACTAAATTAAAAATGGGCTCAAATATTAAGGAGGCAAATTATAATTTACCCTTTTTTGTTCAGTTTGCCTGCTTACCCTTTTATCTGGTTGAGTTGGAACATAATATAATTTCAGCTACAACAAATACCGGACGGAAGATGAGTCGTGGTCCACATGGAAAAAAATTAAAAGTTAAAGGCTTCAATTGTAAAAATTAAAACATTAAGAGCTCATTTGGAAAACTGAGATAACTTTAAGGAGACAGATTAGAATTTACCCATAATTAAATAAGAATTTCTCATCACTTTCACTTATTGCCTCCACCCCTCTCTGTAAAACTCAAATCCGGAGGGCCAATGGAAGCGAAGATGGGCAATTTCTTCAATTCGGTCACCGCCTTCTTCGGCGGCGGAGATCACATCCCGTGGTGCGATCGCGACACCATTGCTGTAATCGTCTCCGATTCTCCCTCATCTCACTTGTGATTTCATTTTCTGTCAATCAATTCACCTCTCTGTTTGTTTGTTGGTGATAAATGGAAAAAAGAATGCATAGCTTTCTCACCATCCAAACGGAGGTTCACAGTCCGTTTGGCGAACTAGGTGAGAAAAGAGAAGGAAATAATGATTGTGTTTTTTTCTCGCCATTGTGTTAGATGGGTAAGAAATTTAATCACTGAGATGGGATCTGAGAGTTTTTTTTTTTTATTTTAATTTGTAATTTGATGGACATTCTTGGTAAACTCTGGATTCAATTTGGGGTTAGAAGCATAGTACCCCTATTAAGAAAATTGAAGCGCGAATTTAAATTATGTGGTTAATTTCTAACAGAAGAAAAGGTAAATAATTGAGGATGAATGCATTTTTATAACAAGAATGAGAAATTGTATCATGAAGTAGTTTATACTTTTTAATACCATATAAACGCTATCAAATGGGGATGCAAATCATTATAATTTGGGGGTGCAATCGCTTATAAATTTGGGATTACTTTTAAATTGTTACAATTATATGAGTCGATTTTTTTTTTTTAAAAGTTTTGATGGGGTCATCGCCTCCCATCCCTGTTAACATAGCCAATCATTTTTTGAATCTCACCAGTTTCACCAAATCTCACCATAAAAAGAAATAGAAGAGGCTTCTCTAGCTCACGATTTCTCATCATTTTTAACAATTTCTAACGTATTTTGCAATCAAAAAGTGTGAGAAAATTCAGTTCTCTCCATTTCTTGTCATTTCTCGCCAAACCCCTCAAACCAAACGTGCTCTTAAGGTTTCTTGGATTTTTTTTCAATATGTTTTTTTTTCAGTCTTTCTTCACATCAAAAGAACTTTGTGACTAATTTGATGGTTTGTCCAAATTTCATGTGCATATGGTATTAGACAAGTGTATCAGTGTAGCTCAATATCCATCAAATCATTGCATGAATTGGTTGTGCTATTTGGTCCATTTGTTGATAGACTAATCAGAGCACATAGTTTACCACTGCTTGGGGCATTTGGCAATGATATCAATTAGCTCATGTTATTGAACTCCTGATGTATTCTGTTAATTTTTTAAGTTGTATCAGCTCATACTCACCATGTGAGAGAAGGCTAGAAGTAAATTTTTCTTGATTTTGAAGTTTGGTATTTTGGAACTGGAACTTGTTTCTGTATTTTTGAAATGATAGCATAAATGGTTTGTGCTTTTAATGACCACTGGTTAAGGTTAAAATTTGTTGTGTTCTACAAAACTCCAAATACATTGGTGTGGAGGGGGCTTGTAAGCATGCGGATTTTGGACTGTGTTGATGATGGATTCCTGTTGTTAAATTATGCAAATTTGTTTGCCTTTCCTTGTTTTCTCTTCTCAGTAACACTTTTTCATGTAAATCACCTTATTTGATTTGCTAGGGAAAGTTGTTGTTGGTTCAATTTTTTTGGCAACATTCATTACTTTCTTTTTGCATTTCTAACTATCTGTATCGTTCTCCCTATTTTCTGTTGGCAGAAAGGTTTTTTTTCATTGGTCTTACATACAATGCAAATGCCCATTATTTTAACTCATAAGATCACTATTTGGTTAAGAAGTTAAGAGTTTCATATCATGATATTTCTCTCTTTTAGGAGTGTCGGACATACTATTTTTACAGTTTCCCTTCCCGAATCAAATAGTTTTTTTAATTTGTTTTACTTTTGTTTTAAGTCTTCATTGTCCTTACTCCTAAGGTCTACCGTGTTGCCTATTTTATTGTTGCGTTTTACATGGTCCAAGTAAGAAAGTATATAAATGCTTTCTAAGTCTGACATTTTGGCATTTACAAATATATCCATGTTTTATAATTATCATTATTCTGCCATTCTTCATACTTTTTTCATGCTCTGAATAAGTTGTGTATTGGTTGTGAGAGAGAAGTTGCGGATGGCTGGCATATGGTGCCTCAGAGGAAGCAAAGAATGATCATTATGCGGTTATCATGGCTTCTTGTCATTCCAGACACCAGAAGATTGGCAGCGTGTAATGGCTTATGCTTTATTGAAGGTCAGAAGTAATTGTTTTTAGTAAATTTTCTAGTAATCTCCATTCTTAGTAAATTTTCTTTTCATGGCACGAGTTTCTAGATATATTACTTATTATAAATATTATTAGCTTTTGTATGTTGTGGCAGTTCTCTTTGTATATGCCACCTAGTAGCTAATGTGTTTGTTCACATTTTTGGTGTCATTTCCTTACGATCTTTAACTGCCTCATTTATTTTGTAATCCCTAAAAAGGAAATTTGTGTATTATCTGATACATTTGTATTTTCAATTTTGGCTGCTTTATTCCTTCCTTCATTTGATATCCTTACGTTGGCTACTCTTATTTGAACTTTTTCTCTTCTTTGTCACATGGCAGACTGCTCCAGAAATAAGTAATGTTGTTGCATATCACAAGTTTTTTTATACAATATTTGAAATTGAAATTGATTGATACATTCACCCAAACCCATTCACTGCCCCCTTTCTAAGGAAAACACAGTAGCAGGACAACCATCATAAGGTCTCTCTTTGTCACCTAACTTTATTGTAACTACCAGTTCACCCTTTCCTATTGTATCTTTGTCCTTTGAACATAGTTTTTTTTTTTGTGTGTGGGGTGGGGGTGGGGTGGGGGCAAATTATTTTGCTAGAAGTTGCATATTGTTTATGGATTTTAGCCTGATTTGCTTGGTCTTATATATCCTCAAGAGTCTACTGCATTCTTGTACTCCATATTTGTTTGTCCATTACTAGCTCCACGAAGTAAATAAAATAGTTGACTTCGAGCTGAAACCTTTCTGTAAACAATCGTAAATGAAAACTCTCGTTTTTGAACTCATCACCATCATTCTCTTCTGAGTCGTGATCAATATTTTATCATGCTACTGATGCTTTTTGTTGCCTTCCGATTCTGCCCATCTTAGAAGCTGCAATGATGCAGTTGACTTCACTATGTTTGTTTCCTCGCCTTTTTATTTATTTTTCTAATTTTATAGTTTCCAGGCTTCATATCGTCTAATGTGAAAGTAAAGACTTTCTTTTATTGGCATGCTCTATGAACTTTCCACATGTTCATTTTACAAATTGCCACATGGCTTCCTCTTTTGAAAAGGATTTAGCAAGTAGGCACTTAAATGTCTTGCATCACCTAGCTTTCCAGTCTCAGTCACATGTCACCTGCCCAAAAACATAACAATTGCAAAGATACTAAGTCACAAGGAAACAAAAAGTTATCAACTCATCGCTTTACAAAACTATGTTTGAATTGCTGGCATCTGCTACAATGAACGTTTAGGCTTTTGTTACACCTTTTGTCTATCCTCTTTTTCTTCTTCAAATATATTGTCTTTTATTTTGTACATTTTCACTTTCCTCTTTTACATTCTTATCAACACATAGAGAGGATTGACTAATCAATGAGAGGAAGCAACATTCTCTAGGTAGCACGTTGTTATCACGAGTGCCAGCATTATTTTTGCTCCACCTTATTTTGTTCCTTAACTTTGAAATGTTCAAGATGGGGGGTATTTTACCGAGAAGCCATAACCCTTGTATCTCATCATAAAAGTTAAGATCATTGAGGCCAACTGATTTATGCACATTCTTGAAAAAAATTTCCAAGTGGTTCGGTAATGGTGTGAACATCTTGATACCTCAAAAGACATATTGCTTAATATGAAAAATAAACTGATTATTTCCTTTGTCTTTGTGCATATAATTCTTCAAGTTTGAGACCAAAGGGTACGAGCATTGGGTCTCTGAGCTCACATGATTCAAAACATTGTCATCACCCATTGACGATGTAACCACATACTTTGCCTAGGCAAAAAAGTCCATTCCTCATCACTCTTGCCTTCGGTTTTTCAGTAGAGAACCCCGGTAAATGAAAACCTGTTAATAAAGACAAGTCCTCCATTTTACCCCTCAATTTGATAATTTTGAAACCATTCAAGTTCACCATTCTAGCCGTGTAACTCCATATTTGCACCAAATCAAAAATTGGCTTGATACCACTTTGATGGAGAGAGTAGCAACAGCGAAAATTAAGATCAAACAATCTATCAAAGATCAATGCAAATCACAAGACTAATAACCACAACAAATTTAACGTGGGGAAAAACCTCTCCAATGAGAAGAGTAAAAACCCCACGAGGCAATACGCCCCAAATCTTGCCACTATAATCAATAATGGGAAACAATCAAGTTCTTCTCTAGATACATCTGAGAGGTATACATCATTCATCATCATATATCAACAACTATCCTCACGCACTAACACTCTTGGTAATATAAAAAAGAAAATAAACAAGAACCAAGTGAGAAAGACTTCACCCAAATCTGGAGTCGCGGATTTGCTTAGATCGGATCAACTAGCGGCCTTGTTTTCGTTCTCCACCGTTCAGATTGTTAGAACAAAGAGTCTCGAACAACAATCCAAAAAACAGCCTGAATCTGACGCGTGCCATCTTCTGATATCGCGATTGATGAACACTGCGCAGAAAAAATCTGCTTCCCCCTCTCTCTGTTCGTTTTCTCCTCTCTCTGTCTTCTAACTTGAAAAATAATTCTCCCAAGTGGCACGTGATTACAATTAAGGTGTAAAAGAAAAAGAGATAAATGACACAAAATTACACACTCCAAATAGGAGGGATTCCAACAAACTCCCCGGACAGGACTAGTTGGAGGGCCAATGTCATCCGGCAACCGTGCGACAAAACTCAAACTTTCCCATTAGCAACACTTTGTCACATATCCGAAAACCATGATCATCGGTTTGTGAACTTTTCAAGTTCTAACAACTTAGCATCCAATGCATCACGAATCCAATGATAGCGAACATCAATATGTTTGATCTCGATGAAAAAGAAGAATTTCTTGCGAGATGAATGGACACTTGGATTATCACAAAATAAAACATAATCTTGCTGGTTTCAACCCAAGCTCCATTGTAAAATTGCCAGTTTGAGTTTGTCGCACGGTGTGTCGGATGACATTGCCATCCAACTAGTCGTCGGGGAGTTTGTTGGGAATTCCCTCCTATTTGGAGGGGGTATTTAATTTGTCAATTTCATCTCTTTTCTTTACCCTAATTGTATCAGGTGACACTGGGAGAATTGTTTTTCAAGTTAGACAGAGAGAGGAGAAAAACGAACAGAGAGAGGGGAGGGCAGATTTTTCTGCAGCGTGTTCATCAAATCGGCGATATAGGAAGTTGCACCGTCGATCAGGCTGTTTTTTGGATAGGTGTTCGAGACCTTGTTCGACAATCTAAACGGTGGAGAACGAAAACCAAAGGACCTAGTTTGATCGATCTACGCAAATCCCCGACTCCAGATTTGGGTGATTCGTTCTCATGTTATGTTATTCTTTCTATATTACCAAGAGTTTATTCTGAGGATAGTTGTTGAGATTATGATGATGATGATGTATACTCTAGATGTATCTAGAGAAAGAACTTGAATTGTGTGTTCCCATTTATTGATTATAGTGAAGATTGGGGTTTTGTATTGCCTCGTGAGGGTTTTGACTTTCTCATTGGAAGAGGTTTTCCCCAAGTTGAAATATGTTGTTGTGTATTAGTCTTGTATTTGCATTGATCATTGGGAGGTTGTTTGATCTTTCTTAATTTCGCTGACTACCTCCCATCAATAATGGGGGTGTAATAAGAGAAAATAAGAACCCTAAGACTAAGGTAAAATGTACAGAGAAATGGATGTGTCATGTTTACATATTGCTCCGTCAATTACTTAACACGTTTGTTATTAATTGGACTTAATTGGGGCCAAAAGTAGATTAAAATTGTTACAAATTGACAGTGAGGGAAAATGAGGTTTTGGTGAAACTAGATAGCGATATTTCTTTGATTTTCCATATAACTTTGTTTTCAATGTTGAATCTATACTATGTAATACATAATTGACAAAAAATGTCAGGAGAGATTTTGCTTTGATTATGTGGGGAAAAAGTGGTGGATACATTTAGTGACTGTTTTGGCGTGTGTTTTTCCCATCCTGAATGGTGGTTAATAGTGCCGTTCAAGTTATGAATAGGTTGGATAAGCATTAGCTGCAATCATTTGTTTGATGAAAAATATAAACATATTTTTTTGGTAAATAATATTTACATATATAGCATTTTGGTGATTCATTAGCACTTGCCAGTGTGTATGTTGGGAAATTAAGCGAGTCTTTTATTTGCAATTTTCTCCCCTTAGTCGATGCTATGGATTTAGATGATTCTTAAATGTTTATACGTATTTGCTATTGGGTCCTCTAAGCTTTTGAAAGACGCTTTCTTTTTTCTGGTACATGGCATATGCAATGTGCATGCATAATCTATAGTTAAATATGATATATGAAAATGAATCATTTTTAGTCTTATAGCATGGAGCCAACAAATTACAGAAAATCATGATTAAAATACACAGACAATAATGAATTTTACTTAATATATTAAACCATTTTCTTAGAGTATTATTGTGGTAAGGAAATAATATTTTGCGAGCTTATCACTATACTTTGAACATGTAGGTGCGAGTTGGCTTATGATTTTATATATGAAGAGATCAGCCATTTTTCAAACACTGACACGTCTTCGGTTGGCAGCCTCTTAGCTAATAGTACTAGCCCATTGCCAACAGAGAGAAAAAGCTTATCTTTGGCAGTTGGGTATTACAGAAGTGGTGAAATACGAGGAGCAGGCAGCTTGACAGAACACTGTTTGGAGGTTGTTCTTCGTATTGTTTTAGAAATGCTAATCCACAACTAGTGTACATTAAACTCTGTCCTCAATGGCATTATTCCCTATGGAGTTATTTGCCTTTACGCATTGATTGTTCTTCGCTGCGTCGGGCCAGCACTAATACCAGCAGACAGAACTCTTTGCAGACACCAAAATATATTTAATTCTTCAGAATCCTTTTGAGTTAATTTCATTCCCTATACATTTGCTAGTTTCAGAAGTTACTTCTGGCAGTTCCCTATACATTTGCTAGTTTCAGAAGTTGCTTCTGGCAGTTTGCTAGTTAGTGGATTAGCCCTATTCCATTTGCAGCACTGTTCTGGTCTTGGACATAATTAAGTGAGCGTTGCCAATACTGTGCCAGCTACTTTGGTTTTTTCTTTCATTAACAGAATTTCCTTTCCTATGGCTGAGGGCCTGAGGCTGTTGAGCATATTTCTTGCTTATCGGCATTTTTGATTGTTCTTTAGTTTTCATGTATAATGTGTAGTAGTTAGTTGGTAGCTTAGGAGTGAACAGCCAGGGAAAACAATCCAGGCTATTGGGGGCAAAAAAAAATCCTATCTAGCAAGCCAGTTTCCTAACCTTTTTATTCTTTTTTTTCCTTTGCATTTTCTACATGACTGAGTATTAGATTATTCAACTTAACAAATCCTTAGAATGCAAGTACTTAGGATGGGCAGTTCTAACCATTAATCTCTCTCTCTCTCTCTCTCTCTCTCTCTCTCTCTCTCTCTCTCTCTCAACTGTTATTTTCTTTGAACATAGACCTACATCCATTTTGGCTTTCTCTTTCCACTTGTAGCTGCCTGAAGGTGAACCAAATGAATCTTCTGCATGTTTATTTGTTAAAATCTGCAGCTCTGCTACACCATGTTTTGATATTGTCCTCCATAAGTCCAAATTGAGAAAACTTTAATGTTCTTGTAACATAATTCCTGCAACATAACCTTTCTGCCGCCTTGTTTCTTTGACCGATCCAAAAATATCTTCCCATTGTTGGCTGTTAATGTATTCATTTTATTGTATTAAATGAGGAACTTGTTTGCTTTATAAAGATAAGCTTAATGGTGTCTATTCTCTGTCTACATCTACAACTTCATCTCTAATTTTCCATTTATAATTATTTGAATGTATTTCAGTGTTTGTTTTTTTCTCTTTTCAATGCGCCTGCTTTTATTTTTTCTCAGTTGTTTTGATCATTTGAGGTGTTTGCAATGATCTGTCTCATGGGGAGTAATTATCTCTAAAGGGTCATTTATGATTGAAATGCTCTGCAGAAAAACCTATGTTGAGCTGTCTCCTCGTCATTTTAAATCCCCGACTTAAAGAACGTTATGATTACTCAATTAATTGCTATTGTAGCTTAGTCAATGCACACATTTTGATATATTTTTTTTTGTAGAAATGTTTTTTCATCATGGATTGTTAGGCTCATTTTTTATTTAATTTCTTCAATTTATTCCGAAACCATTTGAAATTTCTGGGCATCTCGATTTTAACTATGGTATTGGTGATCTGTAGATGCACCTGATGGAGGCAAGCTTGACCTCAAGAAGGCCGTTGACGATAGAATTACCAAAGGTACTGGCCCGAATTTCATCATCAATTCAGGCCATGCTGTGACTTGAACTGAAGGGAATTGAACTCATATATTTTGATGTGCAGATGGGGTTATTGGAATCGGCATCACTGCCACCGCATGTAGGACTTCTAGTTGGGGGATTGCTGCAGCTTTGGCTCGGAAAAAATTGATCATTTTTCATCTTAGCTATGTGCAAAATAACATACTATCTAAGTTGCCCCTTTTGGTTTCCATTTTCCTTTTCCCATTTTTGGGAAGAGAATAATTCTAGGAAGTAGGGTTGTTGATGATCGATTATTGTTTTGGTGAGCCGGATGGATATAGATGAGAATTACAATTGTTACTCGGAATTTGGGCATAATATTTGGTCGAGTTATTTATAGATTTCATCATGTAAAAGGCATTTTTGGTAGTCTTTTATAAATTTTTTGTTGAAAATAAAGAGGGCTAATTTCTCTTTAATTGTATTTTAAATATGCTTTTTTGAAGTTTCTGATATTGGTTCAGAGCTCAGTTTCTCTTTGAAAGAGGAAGTCATTCTCAATTTTTGAGGACAATGCAAATCCAAACCTACTTCCCCAAATCCTAACCCACCGCTATGTCAAATCGTTACCCCATTCCCAACTCGAACAAAAAATGGCAACACTATTAGCCAATGTCGACATCACCACCACTATCTTCCACTGACAGCAGCGGTGCCCGTACCATTGCTATTGCCACTGCTACCACATAACCACAAACATCATCACCATCACCATCCATCATCAACATTGCCACCACACCACCACCAACTCCGCCATTACATACACACTCATAGATAGATACAGAGAGAGAAGGGGGAAGAGGGCACACTAGCATATAGATTACTAATAAGTGTATTCATAGGAATTTAATGAAAGAAAACCATCTCTAATTACTTGTTTTGAAATTTTATTAAAAAATAAGTGACTGTTGGAAATGTGGTGAAGGATTCGATTTATCACTATGATTTGATACACCCTTGATGAAAGGATTAGAGCTCATCTTCTCTCTTTTAAATTTGATGAAAAATTTAGTATGGTGTGGATCAACGAACATAGAAGGTGTTTTTTTTTTTTTTTTTGGTCAAGTAATGCACAAATACGGTGAGTATTATATCAAATTAGACATTCAATAAGTTCAATAATGCAAAATTCACAAGAATAATTCTAAAGTGATTCTTGCATCAGTGGGAATGAGATTCAATATCCATAAATCAAAGTATTTACATATTAATCCAAATATGGAAATAAGGTTCAATCGGATACAGTCAAAAACAAACAAATAATTTCTTTTGAATCAATCTAAATATTTCCAAAATCAAAGAGTACTCGTGGACTTGTAATTCATGCTCGTTTTTTTTTGGGTAATTAAGCGGGTTGAGTAAAAAAAAATCTGCAAACACGGTTATACATTTATAAGGAGCAAACCATAGGCTTACAAAAACCCCCACCACCCGGTCGGCAACTACCACCGAAAATAGAACCTATTCTGCAAAATTAACCCGCAAGGGAACGGAGCAAACAAAAGATCTTGACCTTCCACAAGGCTAGGCAAATACTACAAAAAACAGATTAATGGTCGCATCTTATGATCTCCCCTCTATTGCTCCGGCCGACCACAAGGAGGCAAGAACAACAGGAAGGAGAAGTATGCACACATGCAAACATCAACACGGTAAACTATTCCTTGAACACCCCTCAAGGAAGGGAATACCAAATGATTATTTTCGTCTTTGAATGGCCAATGTTAATTCATACTCGGTTTGATCGTTCTCCATATGATTCTATTCATTTCATCGCTTATTATCAGAAAAAATAAACTAATAAAGTGCGAAAATAATAGCGGCAGAATGAGGATATGCAATATGTTATTTCAAAATAACGTGTAGTATGTATTATATTACCAATTCATAGCTTTTTAGTTAGCATTGTTCAGGTTATCAAAAAATCTATTATGAATTTACACATATTTCTCCATATCTGCTAGCTATTGTAGTTAAAGACCATCACAGAGAAGAAACCAGAATAAAAAATATGGAAAACTACTTACATATGTTTCAAACATTCTAATTGAAACACCTGGTTGAGAACACGCACGCATATGGAAAATTAACCAAGTTAAAACTTCCAACGATTAGCGCGCTACGAAAGGTTGGTTAAATATAATCCAAAACAAAGTGATGAATTCAGTCTGAATGGCTGCAAAAATGAGAGAGTATTAAAGTTAGCCACAAGCTTGATCTGGCTAAACCAACAAACAAAATGACTATAACAGCGGATAGAAGAACTCAATAGTTTTTAATTTTAAATTTAAAGTCTTCATTGATTTTCAATAACAAAAGTGAATTAACAAAATTCCCATCGTTACCCAAGAAGCAAATAACTAAATTCAAAATGAAGCAAAAATAAAAAGAAAAGAAAGTAAAAGGTGCTTAACAATTGAAGACAATGAGTAAAACCTATAAGCATAAACTTGTCGTGTTTGTACTACAATGTTTCATATAGTGCATGTTCATGGTTGTCAAAAGGGTTAGCCCCGTTTGGCGTTTGTTTTAGAATTTTGCAAAAAATGTTAATAATATTTTTGAGGAAATATTAAAAAGATGTTTTAAAATTATAAAAAAAATGAATAAGATAAATATTGACAAAGGAGATTGTCAATATTTAAATAATATTATTACAAACCAGTTTCGAAAAATATTGACAAAGGAGATTGTCATTGTTGTAGTCTTGTATTCTTAATTTTACAGCGAAAAAAGAGAAATATTTTGATACATACCCAAAATAGAAAGTAAAAAACTTTTATATATTTTATTATTTAACGCACTGGCTGGTCAAAGAGTAATCTGCCATCTATATGCGACGCAAGAATTGTGATCTATGTGAAGGACCAATATTGCCTTTTTCCTGTTCACACCGCTCGGTTTGACATGTCCCCCAGATCGGGCATTCATTGATGGTCATGTTCAAAAAGCGAGAGAGGAGCAGCAATAGTTCTGCGAATGGATGTGGACCATGGGGCCATCCACGATGTAAAATTGTTCAAGAGATGTGAGGGTTTGAAGGATCTGGAAGATAACTTTCAATGATTGGGCCATTTCACGATCAGAGAATGATAAGAGAGGTGGGCAACGACAAAACAATATTATGGAATGACACCCAACTAGAATCTTTAAATGGAGTTCTCTAAGAGAGGCACCTGTGAAAACCCCACTAATGGGGGCTTATCGTGTTGCTGAGGTAAGATCTGTGAGGTTGGTGAGGGGGGAACCCTTCCTGAGAAGAACGTGGAGGCGATTTCAGCTGACTATGTCCAGCAAGTGAAGAGAAGGGAGGTGTTGTTCTGTTGTACCACCTTTGTGGCCGGGCATCGAGCTTCTTGCACCCTTTATAAACACAATTCCCTCAGTGGTTGTGGGGAACAATCATCGGGAAGAGATTCGGATATCACTTTCTATAATCAACCTATGGAGATTCCTGATATCATGATGTTGCTCACATCGGGCAAGGTTTGAGGTTCTCAAAAATATCAGGTCTTTGAGTGTGGCAGGTATCTAGACCAAGCTCCTGTGCAAAAGCACGTGAGCGCGAAAAATACATAACCACCAATCTCGCAAGATATGAGCATCATCAACTCAGGTAAGGACTGCAGAGAGTCACAATACCATAGAATCTAAGTGTTTCTCAGCTAGACGGCAGTTCCCGTGCAGCTTCGTCCAGCTTTGCACACTAAAATATTCCCGATGTTCGCGACTGCATTATGTTAGGCAGCCCCTCGTACTCTTGCTGCTGCCCTTCCTTTCTCTTTTCTTCGAACACGGAAATAATTAGGGGGCATCTATCATCCCAAACGTCGAGGGCAGGAGCCAGTGCGGTCTGACAAATCATTTCTGCCACAATATTGTGAGTTTTTGATCTCTACGATCCTTCACTCTTGAGTCCCATCATCCCTTGAGAAACTGGCTAGTCATTGACATGTGAGTTCTTGATGTTCTCAAGAGACGCATGATGTAGTGGAGTTCGAAGGGATAAACGCTCATCAGCTACTTCTGGACTATAAAGGAACATGGAATTGAACATTGTAATAGATAGGAGGTGAGTGATCGAAGGGCAGGGTATTCTCATTCCATGGGGCATTGTAAGGCTAGAAGGCATTCGACCACCCACTGCTGGCGCTACATAATCCTCCAGCGTCTTCACCGAGGAAGATTGCTGGGCAAAATTACCTCAAAGCTTGGAACACTTTTAATGGAGAGCTTGGCAATCGAGCAAATACTTGAAGCTTTTCCTCATCAACTCCAAAGGAGACCAATCTTTTCCATTCCGGCAAGTGCAAAGCTTAAAAATCTCCAAAGGATGGAAAAGGGTTTTGGAGCAAACCCAGCCCCTAGAATTCAAAACCAACATTCTCTCTCTCACTGCCTTCATCCTTGAATGTGAGTTCTGCGAGTTTGGGTAATATGCCCCATCCCAGAATGTGGTAAGAAAGGCGCATTTTTCACATCTTCTAACGTTCAGCTCACCTATTTTGAGAAACAGAGGATCCTCCAACCCAAGTCGCAAATCTTAGACCTTGGTAAGAACTGATTGTAAGTTTTTCCAATTCTCTTGTGGGGCGTAGCATTTAAGCACTTCTAGTTCAACTTACACTTTCCTTTCGTGAATACATCTTAAACTTTTACTTACTTTTCCATTTCATAGATAGAACATCTATTCCCTGTTTAGCATTTATAGTTGCCCCAATTGCATCTGCAACGTCCACGACATTCTCTAAAACCCCGATATGCCAAAGTGTCCCTAAGATGAATCAGTTGCCCAACTCCCTTATCATAGGTCCCACCTTTGGCCAAATATAGTTTGATATTTCTGGAGGTTTAGGTCACCCTTTTTGATGGCATTTCTTGTAAGGAATCCGCCCGGTCAATCCAAATGACTAGGTTAATCAAGTTTTCCCATGTCCCTGGCAACTTCGCTAGATTCCAACAATCTTTTAGTATTAATTTTGTAAGTGTAGACTGAGTGCCTAGCGATTCTGGTAATCTTTTTATCATGGCATTGGAGAGGTCAAGATACCTCACAATGTTTTTAAGTTTCCAACCTTACTCGACAGTTCACTTACAGTATAGCTTCGACAAACTAAGCACGCGTAAACATTTAAGGCTTGGCAACATATCAAGGGGAACATCGCTGGTCAAGAAGCTAGAATGGAGATCTCTTGAACCACACGGCAAGAAAGTCCGCAAGTTCTTGGCCTCACGAAAGGTCTCGAACTTTTTAACGCCATCACAATGGCCATGCATGTAGGATGAATGGCGAGCCTTTCTGATATCTTTGTATCGTTCATTATTTTTTAGATTTCCTCCCAGCCTAAAACAAGTTTGTCTTGCAACATACTGAGCAAATAATGAAAATCAGGTCATGCATAACAAACAATGATCTTCACCCGCACTTATGGTCAACAATGACCTGGCTAATAATTCACGAAAAGGTTAAAAACCTTTTCGCATTCCGAGATCTTCCATTTGCTTTCTCCTCTCTTTGGCTGCTGAATGAAGCCTTCTGCCATCCACACACGACTAGTTTCCTGCTCCTCAAATCGTAAAATCCTTTGGCAGTAATGAACATAAATGCAAAACACTTTTTCAAATGTGAAAGGGAGGTGATAGTACTTATTCTCAAAGCTGGAAGAATGTCACTTTTCTCATTTGATAACTTCCACATTTTAGTATTCAAGACATCTTCCCATTCATCATTTCTCGATTTATTCCTTAGAAGGCCACCGAGTGGTCCTAGCATCCACAGGCACGCCTCCACATTAGCCACAATTTTTCCTACAATTGAAAACCAAATTTGGACATGCACCATACTTAAATTCTCAAATGCATGTTGCCGAAAACCGAACCAACACTCATCATCTGATAATGGTTTCAAGTGATGTACTTAACAGGTCCCATCATACCTGCAACCCTGTCAACTGTTGCTGTTACTATGACTTTACTTCCTTCCTTGGGCTCCGTCCTGAACGGACTCTTTAATTTGCTCCAGTCACCATGGGTTTTTGTTTCCAGACATCATCTCAAACAATTAAGACAACGTGTGTCACTTCATCACTGTGCAACCTCTTTCGGGTGGTGGGGGGCTTGGACTTAAAACAGTCCACCTCATGAGATCACATGTCCGAGACGATTCACGGGGGGATCGATAGGTGGAAAGTAGCGCCGCCATAATGTCCAAAATTGTCAATACACATACATGTAGGCTTGAGTAGCAAAGGGGTGGGGGCTTGCTCCACAGTTTCATCATTGTATACAATCTGGGCATGGGTGGTCTTGCCAACCCCACCCATACCCACAATCGGAACTACACCAAATTTGGTTTCTCAATTGCTCATTTAGTAGGCAACTCCATAATTGCCTTTTTTTGTCCTCATCCCTGCCATGTACGCAAGGTTCGTTGTATCAAAAGATGTGTTTCTGTTCTTTTGGTAACCTTTAGCAGAGCCACTGCAGTAACCTTCTGTAGAGCCAAGCCCCCTTCTTCGTTCACAAAGATTTTGCAATCTGGAGTGATCTCTCTACTTTGATTTCATCCTAAAATCAGAAAGAAGAGTGGCTTGGAAGTAACTTGTAACAACAAGTAGGTATGAGGAGGGCACATACCTTGTCTGGTGCTATCTTGATTCATCAGCTTTCGTCGCAAAGCTGTCATTGGTACTCTCGTCGGTACGTCATCCAATCATAACCAAGTCCAAATCTTCCAGGCCACATCTGAATACCCCTTTCTGTTATTTGCTTCGCTTCTGCATCTGCCAGGCACTGCCTCAATTTCCTCCAACATTCTTCTCCCTTTTTTCAGTGGCAGTATGAATCCCTCCCTTCGCGCAAAGTTTCGACAATTCACGGAGAGCCAACTTATCAAACAGCAACTTAATGGAGGCTGCAAGAAAGATTTCCCCTCATCATTGTTTCCTGTGCCAAATTAATGTACTCATATTATAATGGCGGTTGAGAGAGACAACCAAACAAATGCAAATAGATACTGGTTTTTGAAAGATTAGTCCTGATCGCTCTACCCTGATAAACCAATTTGTAGATATTTTTTTTTATTTTGTAATTGGTCTTGGGAGTAGACGTTGAGACTTTTGGGAAAAACAAAGCACAGAGCAGGTAATCTTTCTGTGTGGGCTCCATTGGCAGTGCACCCTCTTGCAACTTGTATCTCAGGTGAAGAGGACCTCTTAAGTCTTACCTACCATAATAGAAAAATGAATACATTTGACTTAAAAGACGTTTTTGGGAAAAACAAATCTTAGAGCAGGAAATTGCAGTGAACCCCTCTTGCAACTTGTATTTCAGTGGTGTGAAAGCCCATAATAGAAAAATGAATACCTTTGACTTGAGACTGTCTGGGAAACACAAAGCATCGAGGCCGGGAAATTCTTTTACTTGTGTTTGCGGCCTGAATTGGCTCATTGAAAGCTATCACTGGGGGAGACAAGTCACTAATAGAGTTTTTTGTGACCAATGTGGTCCGTACAACACAGTTCATATGTTTCATTTGAGATGAAAAAAAATACAAGAAGAAAGAATGGTGTGGAACCATAGAAACTTCATTCCACTATAGTTCGTATGCCAGGGTTGAATGCTTTTTCAGAGACGTAAAATCAAGTCACTTAGAGCTATTTAGCACGGACACGGCCATTTTTTAAAAAAAATAAGACACGGACATGGCGGGGATACCGGAAATATAATATTATATAAATTTACTATTATAATATATATATTTTTGATAACACTAAAAGTAGTAGTTCTAATTTTTTTAATAATTTATACTTACAACCCAATTGAAATAGAATATGATAATATTCATAGTTCCATAATAATAAAGCAAATAAATAAACCTCGCAACCACGACCATGTCGCCAAATTTTAACTAGACCAAATTTCATCACGTCAACCTCGCATTGATTCTCTCAATTCTCATTGTCCAATAAGACAATTATAATTTTGCCCCATAAAATTTAAAAATTACAAATTGACCCCGCTGTGTCCTCTCCTTCAAAAAAATATTAAAAACTTAGACACGCCCAGCATTGGCGTGTCCTTTTTGGCGTGTCCCCCGCTGCGTGTTCCTGTATCCCAAACGTCAATACGCTCACCTCTTAGGAGTGGTCGGTGTTTCATAGCTTAGAGACCATGGAAGGGTGCTACAACATCCTGAATATCCCGAGCATAAAACACTTGGTGGCAACCACGCAATATATGCAAATAAACGATCAAAATCAATGGATGATGGGAAGAAAATATAGTAGAGGAGAAGGGCTTGGAATACTTGATTTGTGTGGTAGTGAAATGGATGGTGTGGTTTCCAAACTGCTTACTGAATTTCTTTTTCTATAAAAAAGAAAATATTAAAAAGGTGATTTTTTTTCAATGCCAAATAACTTTTTTTAGCAAACAATATATATCAGGAAACATGAAGGTTTTTGTTCAGAAAAAACAATTTTTTCTAAAAGAATTTATGAAAAACACATTCTATCAAAGCATGTGTGTGGTATAACGGAAGTTAATTTATATTTCTTATTTAAAAACAAAAATTTTCAAAATTTCAAAAACTTGTGTTCAAAACGTATTTTTCAATGAATCGATTATTTAAATTTTGTAGGTATTTTTCTACTTTTAAGCAAAAACAAATTAGTGAAACATCTGGACAAAATTTGACAGCAGAAACTGCTTATAGCTCTCAACCAAATATGTTTTTAAAGTTTCTTTAAAAACTTAACCTAAAATGAATATGGGGTATTCTATACAACTGGAAATAGGACCAGAAATAAGAATCGAAGATGGTGGATAGCCCATCATTCCCTATTAAAAAAGAGTTTTTTAGACAAAAAAAACTCCTTGAAAAGATAATCAATGTAGACCATTTAAGAAGAGTTCTGAACACAAAAACTCTTAAATAAGATATTAAATTGCAGTCTTTCACCAATTTTCAATGCCTAATATGTCTCTTGAGTATCCAACGTCTATTCAAACCAAACCAGTTTCGTTCTCTTATGCTCTTCTACTACTACCATTTTTCCTTATCCGAACAAAGTAATGAGTGAGATCTTTTACCAATTGATTAATAATCTCATCATTTTTTAATTGCTCTTAATGTGTAACTTTGAGTATATAAAAATTTTAATCTAATTTTAAAAAATTATACTAAAGGCTTTTTTTTCTATTTTCATTAAAAATTAACTATTTTTTTTATTTTTTATTAGTTTTTTTATTTTTTTTGTTATATACATGTGCCTTATTGTTGCAAGGGCTCCTACGATTTGTTTAATCTAATATTATTTTACACTAGATTTGTAACCCTTAAAAAGAGAAGGAAATAGAGAAAAATAATTTATTTCCTTCCTCCATGCTTGGGGGAAAAGAAAAAAAAATATATCAATGAAACAAAAGAAAATTCCACATGACTTTGAATGAAATAGTTTTGTTTGGTCTAGTTTAATTTGAGTTTTAGTTGTTTTGATTTTCAATCTTTTTTATTTTTATCGAACTTGTTTAATTATTTGATCATTTTTTTATACTTTTTAAATTTTGATTTGATGAGAAAAGTTAAAAAATATAAAAAATTTCATCTAATTTGAAAAAAATCCATTAAAGACGAAGAAATTTATTTTAGATAAATTTTTTTTTATTTTTAGTATTTTTTTTATAAATTTACACAAATTTTTTTTATTTTTCATATTTCCTCATCGTCAAGAAACCAAAACCTTCAAAATTTTTATGAAGGGTAAAACAAAAATTAACAAAAAATCAAAATTAAAAAGTATAAAGGATGTCACGTAATTTTTTAGAGACTAATTTTGGTCTAGTTTTATTTCGCCGAAGTTAATTAATTTTTCGTTTTCATTTTCGTTTTTGTTGAGCTTCTTTGAACACTTAAAGTATAAAAAGGTGTCATTTAATTTTGTTTTTAGAATCTTAAAAGTTGAAAGAGAGGTACAATGAGAGAGAGAAGTTTTGAGTAAGTAAGAGAGAGAACAAAGTTTGAGATTAAATAGGAGAGAAAAAGAGTAAACTGGCTGAGTTTCTGGAGAGTGGGAAAGAATCCCCAACCATGTATTTGTGCCACCTGAATGCCACATCATTCTGTGTAAATTTTGTCTTATCATTTTTTTGGAAGAATAAGCATTTTTCCTATGGGTATTGAATTATTGTTACTTTCCAACAATGAATTAATCTACTTCAAAACATTAATTGCCTGTGGAGTCCACATTAATCTACTTTTATGTAATTTTATTGGTTTTTGAGATTATAAATTATTTTGGTTTGGTTTTAATGATTATAGCCATTGTTTAAACTACGTGGCTTCAAATAATGAATTAGTTACTTCAAAGCATTAATTGCCGTGGGCTCCCAATTAAAATTTACTTTTATAAATGAATTTTATTGGTTGATTATAAATTGATTTGTTTGGTTATAAAAATTATGATCATTGGTTGTGAATTAATGTGATTTCAAACAATGAATTAATGAAATCGTTCTTCAATATTAATTATCGTGGAGCCCAACCAAATAAAGTTTACTTTTATGAATTTTATTGGTTTTGATTATAAATTGATTTTGGTTTTATTATGATAATTATGATCATTGTTGTGAATTAATGTGAGTTCAACCAATGAATTAATGAAATAGTCCACTTCAAAATATTATTATTGTGGAGCCCACCAATAAAGTTTACTTTTATGATTTTTATTGGTTTGATTATGAATTGATTTGGTTTGAATATCGCCGCTATTATGAAGTATTCCGATTTCAAATAATGAATTAGTTACTTCAAAATATTAATTATTGTGGATCCCACTTTAATGTTGGGATGCGGTTGCTTTTATGAATTTGATTGGTAATTATGAATTGATTTGGTTTGTTATGAATTTTGTGGTAATTTTTATGAGATATTTTGTTATGAATGGATTTGTTATGTTGGTATATT
>CM018907.1:11814733-11817233 GCA_009663005.1 Actinidia chinensis | reverse complement strand
CCAGTGCTGTCTGACATCATTCTGCCACAATATTGTGAGGTTTTTGACATCTACGAATCTTCAACTTTGGAGTCCCATCATCCCTTGGAAGAAACTGCTAGGCCAGACATTGAGTTCTTGAATGTTCCAGGGACGCATGGATGTAAGTGACTCGAAGGGAATGATAAACGCTTCATACGCTACTTCTGCGAGACTATTAAAGCGAACATGGAATTGAAAAAATTGTAGAGGAGTAAGAGCGTGAGTGAATGAGGGAAGGGTTAATTCCTCATTCCATGGGGCATTGTAAGGCTAGGAAGCCATTCGACCACCCAATGCGGGCACTCCATTAATCTCCAGCGGCTTCAAGCGAGGAAGATTGCTGGGCAATTTACCTAAAAGTTGGGACAACTTTTAATGGAGAGCTTTGACAATCGAGCAAATACTTGAGCTTCCGCATCAAACATCCAAAAGGAGACCAATCTTTCCATTCCGGCAAGTGCACAAAGCTTAAAATCTCCAAAGATGGGAAAAGGGTGTGAGCACCCCCAGCACATAGAATTCAAGCCCAACATTCTCCACTGCCTCATCCCTTGAATGTGAAGTTCTGCCGAGTTTGGGTAATAGCCCCATGGAGGGGTGGTAAGAAGCGCATTTTCACAAATCTTCTAACTTCAAGCTCACCTATTTGAGAAAACAGAGGATCTACAACCCAAGTCGAAATCTTTAGACCTTGGTAGAACTGATTGTAAGCTTTTTCAAATTCTTGTTGCGCGCTGTAGCATTTTAAGCACTTCTAGTCAACACTTTCTTCGTGAATCATCTAAACTGTACTCCCTTTCATAGATAGAACATCTATTCCCTGTTATCATTTAGTTAGCCCCAATTGCATTCTGCCAAACGTCCACGAACATTCTCTACCCGATATGCAAAGTGTCCTCTCAGATGAATCAAGTTGCCCAACTCCTTAGCATAGGTCCATCACCTTTGGCCATAATCTAGTTGATAATGTCTGGAGGTTAGTAACGTACCCATTTTTGATGGCATTTCTTGTAAGGAATCCGCCACCGGTAGATCAAAATGACGTAGGGTAATCAAGTTTCCCATGTCCATTGGCAACTTCTTAGATTACACAATCTTTAGTATTACTGTGTAAGTTTAGAGGAGTGCCTAGCGAATTCTGGTTAATCTTTTAATCATGGCATTGGAGAGGTCAGATACCTCACATGTTTTAAGTTTCCAACCTACTCGACAGTTCACTTACAGAGTATAGCTTAGCCAAACTAAGCACGCGTAACATTTTAAGGCTTGGCAACATATCAAGGGAACATCGCTGCGGCAAGAAGCTTAGAATGGAGATCTCTTGAACAAACGCCAAAGAAGAAAAGTCCCACAGTTCTTGGCCCACGAAAGGTCTCGAACTTTTAACGCCATCATCAATGGCCATGCAGGTAGGGATGAAATGGCGAGCCTTTGAGATATTGTATCGTTCATTATTTTTTAGAATCCTCCAGCCTAAAACAAGTTGTTCTTGTCAACATACTGAGCCAAATCATTGATCAGGTAGATGATAACAAACAATGATCTGCACCGCGACTTGAGGTCGAAACAATGACCTGGCTAATAATTCACGAAAGGAGTACTTCGACATCCGAGAGCTTCCATTTGCTTCTCTCTTCTGGCTGCTTGAAATTGAACTTTTCTGCCATCCACAACAAGACTAGTTTCATGCTCCTCAAAATTCGTAAGCTTTGCAGTAGTAATGACAATAGGCAAACACTTTTTCACATGTGAAGGGAGGTGATAGTAGCGATTCTCAAAGCTGGAAAATGTCCACTTTTCATCATTTGATAACTTCCACATTTTAGTATCAAGACATCTCCCATTCATCCATTCTCGATTTTATTCCTTAGAAGGACACCGAGTGTCCTAGCCGCCAAAGGCAAGCCTCCAATTTAGCCACAAATTTTCCTACCAATTGAAACCAAATTTGGACATTCATACATACATAATTCTTCAAATGGCAGTGCGAAAACACGAAAACCAACAATCATCATCTGATAATGCGTTCAAGTGATGGTACTTAACAGTGTCCACATACCGACAAACTTCTGTCACGTGTTGTTACTATGGACTGTACTTCCTTGGGTCCGTCACTGAACGGACTCTTTAATTTGCTTTCCAGTAACCAGGTTTTTGTTCCAGACATCATCTAAAACAATTAGAACTTCTTCCAGTCAAACCCTCTTCGTTGTACTTGGACTTGAATCCAATTCTTTAAAATCACATGTCCGAGAAGCGACGACTCAAGAATTGCGTTTTGTCACTATCATATGTTCAAAATTGTCAGAGACACAGACCCCAAGCTTGATATCAAAATGCTCTCCACAGTTTCATTCTTGTTACAGTCGGGGCAAGGGTGTCTTGCCAACCCCACCCATAACCACAATCGGAAAACTACAACCAAATTTGGTATTACTCAATTGATCATTTTTTTAGGAGCAACTCCATAATTGCCTTT
>CM018907.1:11807233-11809733 GCA_009663005.1 Actinidia chinensis | reverse complement strand
AAGGATTGGAGGCACCTAACTGGGAATCTACACTAGAACTTCAATCGTGTCCTCTAACTCAGCCAGAGTGGTGGTGCACTGGACATCCCAAAATTCCATGGGGAGCTTGCATGATCATACGATAAACCACTTTGAAGATCTTCTACCATATTTTTCATACCCGTCTGAAAATTTCCAACCAATACCATCACACTACAAATAGGGGTCCCATCAAACAGGTCGTTTTAAAGTAAAATTTGCATTGTTTGTGTATCAGGTATTTGGTTAAGGTACATTGGTCCATCCATGGATATAATTTGTATGCGTATGGATTTGTCAATCATGTTATACTTGCGTTGCAATGGTGGGTCCTTTTTTATCAAAATCAGGGGGACAATGGTTAAACCAAAGTGAATCTTTGGCACATATCACTTTGCGGTACACGATTGTTCATCAAGATAGGGCAGTCCTGTACTAATATTTGAGAAAATAAGTGATAAATTGGACTCATTAGAGGATTTGTATCAGTTCCTGATGATCAATTACAAGGCTAGCTTGGTTGATCAATTGACTTCTGTTACACTTCTTATAAGGGCGTTTGGCGAGAATATGGAGAGGATAATTTTTAGAGAGAGATAAATTTTGGAGGGAATAACTTTTAACTTTTGTTTGATACTTTTAGAATGGGTGAATACGTTGTATGAGATAGGAGTAAAATATATATAAAGAACAAAATTAAATATCCTTGATATAAAAATCTTATTTTATTTTTTTCTATATCTATATTAAAACAATTATATTATTTTGTTTCTCTTTATACATCTTGTTTCTTTCCCCCACCCCCTATCCCCCCCAGGATAACTTTTAGTTAGGTCTAGGCACCTAAAAATTATCCGCCTCTATCCACCTGCTGGGAAAATTTATCCGGGAGAAAAGTTTATCCGCTTCCATATCCGCCAGCCAAATGCGGGGTAAAAAAATTAATCCGAGATGGAAAGTTTATCCCCCTCCTAATCCACCAGCCAACCATGCCCCTGAGTCAAGGTGCTAATCTTTTTTGATAACTCGGTATCCGGCATAATGGACCGATTAATTCGAGATACCAATTACATTGTCCACAAGCAGGAAGTCCATTTAAAGTCAGGACAAAGCCCCATATGAACTGGTTCAACATAGGAATTGATAGCACGTAAGTGGAGCAAACCTAAACAAAAAGTTTCATGAAATCCCCGGTGATCGGTGATTACCGACAAGGGCGCACCACCACAAATTATAATACTGAAGAAGTATATAAAATAGAAGTTACAATTGAAAGAATATCTTAAAGTACACACTGGGATCTCACTCAGTTGTGGCAAGAGCCGACTGCAATACGTCTTCAAGGTACTTCTCAGCGGCAGCATATTGCCTTTTCTTGTCTTCAATTGCTAGCGCGGCCAAGCTTTTCTGAAAGATAAAAAAAAAGGGAAGAAAAAAAGAAAGATCAATTCTTCTATTTTGACCTACTTTCAGGGGAGAGAAAAGATATCCAGTGTATAAAATGTTTTGTTACAGGCGGCAAGTCTTGTAGCTTCTCAAAGTAAAATCCGAGTTGGCTTAGTTTTCTTCTCCAGTTCCTTCCTGTGCTCTGCATTTCAACCAGCACGCCATGGCTAATCTCTGGGGTGTAGCCCACGCGATTGAGTATTGCCTGCTTCCGAAGATTTTTTTGGTACAAGTAATTAAAAATATAAATTTAGATCAATGTAATCAAGTTTAAATATGATAGCCAAAAAGTGAATCTCAAATGCCAACCGCTTGATTGATCCATCAGGTATATGTCCTACTTTCTGATAATTGCCAAGTCAGCATGGCTAAACTATGCCGTATTAATGGCTCTTAGCAAAGTCCATACATAAGGTTTTATCCTAAATTATGAATTTGGAGCAACTGTCATTAGAAGTTTTAGCAACTTATGTTTTGGAATTCTCTCTTCCATCTATTAAGCATTAGATCTCCTTCTGCAAGTCCAGGCTTAGTAGCTTACAAACAAAAGCTTTCAAACCTTGTGCTTCATAGCAATGCTTCCCAAATCTATTTGCTCTTGATAGAAAGTACGTGAATTTGGAAAACTTTTCATAATTCTCTATAGCACGAGGGCTGTACCTCTTCACCATATGTCCAATTTATTGTGACAACGTATTTGTCGAACATCTTTTTTCACAATTAGATCTCTCCACTACAATACAGAAACCATCAAGATCCATAACAAACTCCTAAACATATGAACTCCTTCGCACTAGATATCCAATCCAATTTACTAAAAAATGTTCTTCAATCATCAAGCAGAGATTCCACTAGTTTTTGCTTTAACATATCATTCAACCTTACAAACTGAAAATGATATCAAACTCTTCACCTTATCCAATTCAGTTCGCTTCAACGGCATTCATAATCTAGAGAAGAGGTCACACAATTCGAAAGATAATTTCAGAAAGACCATAACAAGTTCGGAATAACTATGAACTGCTGCAATCCCATC
>CM018907.1:11799733-11802233 GCA_009663005.1 Actinidia chinensis | reverse complement strand
CATGAAACATTTTTCCGACGGTTTAGTTATATGATTGGAGAAGTGTATGTAGAGAAAAAAGTGTATGTATGTTTTGATAGCACAAAATCGTGTATATTTGTGAGAACACATTCTCCTTTTATACCCCAGCTCGAACTCATATGCCTTACGTTTAGCTGTCTTGTCACCGAGTAGGCTGCAAACCTCGCGCGCATTGTCCATACGCGCCGACTGTCGTGTCATGAATGGTGGTGACCCGTCATGCCCCTACGGTGTTGGCTGAGTACCGCTCACATATTTGCCGACGTCTCAATTTGGGCATGGGGGCTATCAGGGTAAACTCTGACATGCAAGTCACCTTCTGTCCTCTGACACCCCTCGGAATTGCCATTGGCCGTTGTCCCTCGTCCGAACTCTAGCGCGGTTATTATTCTGAACTTGCTGAATCAGCGATAGCCTGGGGGTAGCGATGTCCTCAGTTTGGACGATGGTTGTGTTCGGTAGTTACTATGTCGTGCTCCCGCGTGGTGGTCCCTCGGACTTGCTCTACAACAACAGTGTAATGGGAGACCTTCGCCCTAAGCCTCGGCAAGGGTCTTTTTTAGCCTAGTAAAGCACTATATTCTGGCTATTGTAGATTTCGTCTTTTTTTGTCAATAGGGTTTGGGTCGAGTAAAGTGGTTGCGCAACATAAAAAGACTTTCATCTTGTCCAGCTCAACTAAGAAGAAGACTGGGTTCGTATTTGCTGGAGGGTTGCATATGAATAAAAACAATTACTAATTATGACTCTTACTAAACACTCACCAAAAATCCCAAAGTTACATTTCTCGGCAGTTTTATTCTAACGAAAATTGCCAACTACTCTATCACCTTCAATTTTGAAAGTTGGCGGGTTAAGTTTTTGACCAAGTTTTTGCTCAAATTTGATGAAAAGAACAGAATAAGGATTGGAGACCATTAATATGCGGTTCACCCAAGTCATCTGACAACAATGCACTTATAAAATGTTGAGACCATTGGGACAACAATGCACTTCTACCGATTTCTTTTAAAGGAATGGGTATATTATTTTTGAATATATATATATGTATATAATATATATATACATATTTATTAAATGATCAATAATATTCAATTTTTACACTAGATTTATTATTAAAAGTAGACATATAAATTTAATATATTTCAGCACTCTTGCTCTAATACTATTTTAATAATTGACGCTTTCGTGCTTTCGCTCACGTGTTCGCCCTCTCTGACTCAGGCGTAGATTGAAGGTGTTTGAATGGGGAAGAAAGCTTTTTATCGTTGAGAAACTAAATTGGCTAGCCTCTAAAAGAATATGCAGTAGACAGGAAGAACTTGATTGAAAATTCAAATTACACCAAGATTCGAGCCAAACCAAGATTTGAACATGTTGAGATTGGTCAACAAAGCTTGCAAAAGGCATATGCCCAATGATGAAGGCCCACGTACCGTTAAGTTGTCCAGAAAGGAAATGAAAATACAAAAAAAAAAAACATTAGTTTATTGCACTTTTGATTATTTAGTTAGCAGAAAATTTGTAGAATTCTATCCATAACTTTTCTTATAGGATTAATTTTTTTCTCAAAACTTATCCTCAAAAAATATAAAATTTTACAGGAATCTTGTTTTCTAATTACTTCCCTACGTAATTCTACTACTATTCTTAGTTTTCCTACATTTTCCCCAAAATGAACACAACCCAGGAAATAAGACTTCACTTTCCTTTACTTTTCCAGCAGATAACTTTTCCCGACAAATTCTCAACTTTTCTTTGTAAATAACTTTCCTATAACAAATTTTTGACAACTAAACGAAGCCTTAAAAGTACAAAAAAGTTTTCTAGCTGTTTTACATGCTGTAATAAGACTCATCTTGAAGCGTATTTGATTACGTTTCATTAGAATCTCCATACTTATGTTGTCGTAGCTGTCCTCTTTGGGAAGGTGGTTTACTAGTTTTTGTTCATATTGTCAGCTCCTGCATATAGAAATTACCGATACACTTTAATACAAAATGGAAGGGCTATTTTCTGACTATGCATAATAGACAGAGGAAAAAAATAAGTTTGTACACGATGTGTAAAAATCATCGAATTCAATTTAACGATTTGGAAACAAAGAAGAATAGAAATCATCAGTCTCACTAACGCAGACTGAAATGAAAACAAACATTAGGGATGCCATGGTAAAACACAACATGAACCTGCAGGAAGTAGAATGAGGGCGCCGTGAAACAAATAAAATCAGGATTTGCGGGAAGTAAAACAAACCAGTCATCCTCATTGCCATCCTAGAAACTCCCACTGACATTTTACTAAAATAACCAATTCAGAGAGAGAGATAGAGAGAGAGCACAACCCTCGTTAACTTTCACCATACAATGTTCTAAAGCATGAGTCACATAGAACTCCCACCATTTTCATAGTAAAATGCACCAAGATGTTGAACACACACAATCTAAAAAAAGTGTCTCAGAATTTTCACAGGGATAAT
>CM018907.1:11739733-11742233 GCA_009663005.1 Actinidia chinensis | reverse complement strand
GCTGTTTCTAGAAGATGACTCTCCGACGGTCAAGTTAGATGACTGGAGAATACTTATATATATATATATATATATATATTATATATATATATATATATATATATATATATATTATATATATATTATATATATATTATATATATATAATATATATATATATAGAGATAGAGAAGATAGAGAGAGAGAGAAGAGAGAAGTGTATGCTCCTTAGGGCTGAATTCGCGTAACTTTTAGAAAAATAAGTGTTGAATTTATATGGCCCAGCTCGGCGCGTGTCTTGACGCGTCAACTATCGTATCACTGGACAGACTGCAGCTCGGTGCGTACTCAAACGTGTTAGTGAGTAGGCAGCTGATCCAACCATACTCCTTAGGCCTGACTGGTAGCTTGTCATCATGCTATCGACGTCTCGATCTGAGCATGTGAGTTGTCAGAAGAAACTTTTCCGTGCAAGTTACCTTTTGTACCGTGACATGTCTCGAGATAGCCTCCGACTGTTGGCCCTCGTCCAAACTCCAGTGCGATTACTCCACCGAACTTGCTAAATAATAACAACTCGGAAGTGATGGTAGCCTTAGCTCGGACAGTACATATATTCGGTAGTGTCTGCACCGAGCTCCGGCGCAAGAGACCACCAAACTTGCTTCATAGCAATAGTTTGGTGGCGATGCATGTCTTAGTAAGACCAAAATCCATAATTGTATAATTTGTCCCCTTACAAAAAATATTAAATATAATGGTAATAACACATGGTTGTATGAACTAACCATCCAAAATTCTCACATTAAGGCTCAATTTCAGCAAGTTATAACTGTATTGATTTTTAAGTTTTTTCGAGTTTTTTAGGAAAATAATCTAAAAATATAAAGATTTTGATCAAAAATGAAAAACATTCACTAAAGCAAAATAAATAAATAAAAAGAAGCTTACTAGTCGATTTAAAAATAGATTTTTTTTATCTTTAATTAGTGATTCTTTTAAAAAAATATAGATTAAAGTTTTTATATTTTTAAATTTCTCTCGTCTAGAGGAACAAAATGTATAAATTTTAATCAAACTTGAAAAATTCACTAAATACGAAAAAATTAAAAAATAAAATTTGCTAAATTCGTTCATAGCTAGCCCAAATTGGGTCGAATATCGAAGGATATACCAAAACTCAAACCCATCCGAAAGATCAAGTTTGAAGTTGGCAGGGTACTAACTAGAACACCCCATACAACGCAGAAAAATACATCTGATCGACCTACTGAACTCTAAAAATAATTTAAAAAAACAAGCAAAACTTGGGTGTAACTAACTCCTTTGTTACAAATATTCCTCAACCTTCCACTTCCATGAGCCTAAATTAATATTTTTGAATCTCCAAACAATAAAGGCAAAGTTTATATTACACTCCGTATGGACTATAAGAATATTACGATCATTCTGGTGAATGTTACATGGTGGTGTATGTTAAAATAGTGTATTTCACATCATTGTGGTAAATGTCACGATACTTTGAGGTTAATGTTACAATCGGTTGTGGTGAATGTTACGTACAATCGTTTATGATAATATTATACATAAACACACCATATGTACCATTTTTTAAAATGTGTACTTTAGCCGCTCCCAACAATAAATAACGTCTAGGACAGAGTAATGCTTGTTATTTTTAGTGACAATTACCCAAGAAGCCATCCTTGCCTTGCCTAGATGCACTTCAAACTAGCAAGCGTTCCAATTTTTTTAAAATAGTCCTTTTCAAGTAATTATTACAAACTTCACGGGACTGCATAGAAAAATAAATCCCAAATGATCTTTCTTAACTCGCCATTGTAAATTCAAAGTTAATGTTATGCCGGCCAAATTCATAATGAATTTAGTTCATATATTTCAAATTCTAATACTTTTTTGAATAAAAATTCTAGACATATAGTATTATTGATCCAAGTAATATGTCACTTCAATTAAGCTGTCCAAGTTTCCCAAGCAAACTCGCATAAGCATGACACCGATAGCCAAGTGAAACTTGGCAGTAGAATACGGAAGTATAATTAAACTCGGTTGCTATTACATGCATACAGAAGTATAATTAATGAGCCGAAGAACTTGATATGGGAAGTTGTCTTCTATGCAGTTTAATGGTTCTAAATGAGTGGTGCCGGTGGTTCGCTCACAATTATAATGAATGAACCGATGAACTTGATATGGGAAGCTGTCTTTTATGCAGTTTTTTTGACCCTTTGGCTAACAAGGAATGAGCTATTTCGTTAACCATTCGAACACTTTCTGATGTATGCTCACTATTGTTAATTTCTTGTGAAAATTGACAAAAGGGAGCATCATACACCAAGTGATAAGCAACTGTCACTGGGTGTATGATGATGGCGCCTTATAAACATTCTCTATTTGGTATTTTCTAAGTATGCTTTAGGGTTGGATTGTTGAATCCTACCTCTAAGCATTGTTGTCATTGTTCTTCACGTTTGAAGTTCCAAGGGTTAACCCAACTATT
>CM018907.1:11715468-11719633 GCA_009663005.1 Actinidia chinensis | reverse complement strand
TATTTTTTTAAGTATATCTCACTTGATTCACAATGTTAAAATTGTGCAATTAACTCCCCAATTATTTTTATTTTATCTTTATAAAATAATTTATGACGTTCACGAGTTCGATAAAGGGTTGACCCGACTGAACCGGGTGACCCGTGACACTGGGGTGACTTTTTCGATTCAAACCCGATTTCGATTTTTAAAAATTGTTGAAAGGACCCCTTTTGGTCAGCAATTCTAGATTGTAGCTATTTCAAGCACTTTTCTCTTAGACTTTACTGACATGTCCATTTATTACTGGCTTTTGTGAAAAAGTTAAGGGCTCACGTTTGTAGTGTTAACAGCCAAGCTTTTTTTTAAATTTGCTACCAAAAAAGGTTAAGAATTTTGATTTTTTTGCTTTTGTGGTTAAGTTTATTAGTGTACCTAAAACTAAGCAAAAAAGCCAAAACAGAGCAAAAAAAGCCAACTATGATGGTTTTTGCTTATTTTTTATTTTAAGCAAAAAGCCAGGAAAAAAAAGCTGGTGCCAAACGGGCCCTAAGTTTCACATTAGTGGTGTGATAAATGGTTAATATCAATTTTATAGTATGACCAAAAATAATATCGATGCAGGCGGTACATTGTAAATAACATCAAATAACATGATGAGTTATTAATATAAAAAATAAAATTAATATAAAAATTGAGACATATAGGCCTTGCGCCTCATATCTTTGTCCGTTTTTGTCTAGCAATCTACCCCCCCCCACCCCCCCCCCCACACACTCTTTCTCTCAAACTCCCGTGCAATTGGTGTTTATAGCTATCGTCGACCTCAACGCAAATATCCCTACAGTCCCCGTCTTTAACTTCCACCCTCTCTCTCCTCAAAGGCATCCTAAAAGTCTTGAATCTGCAAAAAGACAAAAAAAGAGACCAAAGTAGAGCAAATTTTTTATGGATTCCGAGAGTGTTTGATAATTCAATAAATTCAAAGATTGACATACATAAATTTATTTACAATTTATTTTCTTGTGGTGTGTTATGAATTTTGATAATTTAGATTATATTAGTCAGGGAAAGGTAAAGGTCTCAAAACACAAAACATCACAATAATAGAGGTAACCAAAATATTCAAATGCTTATTAGATCGACTTATTTAATTCTTTTGCGGACCTAGCCGCTTTTACTCCACAAACTAGTCTACCACGTGGGAAAATTTTATCCTTTTATACAGAGTTGAGTTTGTTCAAGGGTATATGAGTTCCAAATACCTTTGCGAGCGCGTACTTGATAGAAGCATTATCGAAAAGCTAATCATTTTAAAATAACTATGGGCGTTATCTTCTATAGCCATACAAAAGAAGAAAAAAGAAGCCCTAGGCCAGAGTACTCATAATTCATTATTCGAGGTTCGAGCTGGAAGGAAAAGTCGTTTTATGACAGCAGTTAAGCAATCTTCATAGCACAGATGGATGAAAACCCTAAAAAGTAACTTTGATATCGATTTAATTTAAGGAATTAGTGAGTTTTTGATTAAATGATTGTATAACTTTCAAGGTTTTAATTATTTAAGTTGATTCATTTTTGTTAGCAACTGTATCTATTTTATGTAATTACCAAAATACTGTATGGTATACAGTGGAAATCTCGAAAGTTTGGTCACTAGACTGAGATAACATAGCTAAGAGGATAGACGAAGTTGGTTGTGCCATTGAGACAACAACGCTAATCGAAGATTACGCTAATTTTATAGAAACACCACTAGGGCATGAGTTTGTTCAGGGTACATGAGTACCACATACTTATGGCGAGCGAGCGTGTTTGATTAGATAGGAAGCATGATCGAAAGCCAAATCGCGAGCGTATGCGTGTTTGATAGAAGCATGATCGAAAAGTCCAATCATAAAAGCTAAGGAGAAAGTCGGATCCAAACAATGCCAATTATTGAAGAAATATGAAAGTAAGGCAATACAAGGTTTTTTTCTGATGGAAAAAAAATATAAAGAAAGTAGCGCCGCCTTATAAAGAAAATCTTGCAAAAACCATCCATCTACCATTACTTTCAACTGACCAAAAAACGGACGTACCAATCATTCTGAGACTCAATCCGAAACAGCATAAAATGATCCAATTATCTGGCAAAACTAGAGTTAGCTAACAGTTAGCACTCCTGCATGTTACATGTAAACAATTAACATATATGAGACCTCAAAATCTATGTTCGCACGTACACAATAACATATATGAGACTCAAATCTACCAACACACTACTAGCGCTGCATTAAAATACAATAATTTCATCCATCATAAAGACAGTAATTTGTCTAAGGTTACTATGGTATATGGAAAAAAACAACAATCTTTGCAACGAGAAATCTATAATTCAACACCCATTTCACGAGTCAAAAGGACACATATTTATCCAAAAAAAAAAATATGGGGCCATAAATTATGTGCATATATCATACAAAACAATATACTAAGCTAATGTGTGCATTACATCCAGCCATTTCGGAATGAACAAACCAATGCGACAATATAATTTTCTTTGTTAACTTTTTTAGCATTGCACGTACATATGTTATACGATTAAGTTCGGTACATTTTAGAAAGACTCCTTTGCCCCTTGGAATATATAATTAATATATAAATATAAATATAATATATATATTTGGAATTATTATGGAATTTTCCAAGTGATGTTTACGTTAGCAACCATATTTATTTTTTGTGATTACAAAATACGAGGTTATACAATGGAAATCATCGAAGTTTGGCACAGGAATGAGATAACTATGCAAGAGAAGACGAGTTGTGCCATTGAGACAAACAACGCTAATCGAAATACGCTAATTTTATAGCAACACCCTAGGGCAGTTGAGTTTGTTCAAGGTAATGAAGTCCCACATACTTATGCGAGGCGAGCGTTGTTTGATAAAGCATGGATCGAAAAAGCCAATCTGCGCCGCGAGGTGTTTGATAGAAGCATGATCAAAAAGCCAATCATAAAAGCTAAGGAAAGTCGATCCAAACAATGCCAACTTAGAAGAAATGTGAAAGTAACGGCAATACAAGGTTTTTCTGATGGAAAAAATAATAATAAAGAAAAGAGAGGCCGCTTATAACAGAAAATCTTGCAAAACCATCCATCTACCATTACTTTCAACTGACCAAAAACGACGCCAATCATTGAGACTCATCTGAAACAGCATAAAATGATTCATTTATCCGCAAAACTAGAGTTAGCTAACAGTAGTAGCACTCCTGCATTTCCAGTACACAATAACATATATGAGACTCAAATCTATGTTCGCATGTACACATAACATTATATGAGAACAAATCTACCCCAAAACACACTACTAGCGCTGCAACTTAAAATACAATAATTTCATCCAATCATAAAGATAATTAATTTTAATGGTCCTATTGTATGGAGAAAAACAACAATCTTTGCAACGAGATAAATCTATAATTCAACACCCATTTCACGAGTCAAAAGGACACACTATTTAATCCAAAAAAAAAATATTGGGCCATAAATTATTTGCATATATCATACAAAACAATATAAGATAATGTGTGCATTACATCCATCCATTTCCGGAATGAACAACCAATCTACAATATAATTCTTGTTTAACTAGCATTGCACGTACATCTGTTCTACTATTAAGTTCGAGTACATGTTAAGAAGACTCCTTGGATATATTGGAATTATGATGGATGTTCCAAGTGAGTTAGCAAACCATATTTATTTTTTGTGATTACAAAAACGAGGTTATAAACGGAAAATCATATAAAAGGAAAAATGATATCTTGAAACAAACACCACACCGCAATCATATGTGCCACCCTGCACAAGAAATGAACGTCAAGCCAGTGTTCCTTTTATATTGTTTTTGTTGCTTTTACTCTAGCTAAGAGAAAAGTAAAGGATTAGAAAGGAACGATAGTGGCTTTGTAAAGGAACTTGATGTTAGTAAATAGAATGCCTGCTCAGGCTCATTACAGAATCATTTCATACTGTTGAGAGTCATGAAAGCATTCAGGAATAACACTAATAGAGCTTTGCATGTTCATTTAATACTTTGCAAACACTTAGCCAAAATTATATGGGCAACATCCACACCATATGTCAGGACATTTCAGCGGAAGATATATAAAATGTAAAAGAAATCTGATCTCCCTT
>CM018907.1:11362968-11365468 GCA_009663005.1 Actinidia chinensis | reverse complement strand
TATGCTTGGTATGAGCATGATGAACTTGAATCTTTGCTAAGAAAATAACACTTTGACTAGCACAGTGAACTCTTACTTGCTTTTGAATAATCCCCAAATAATTTATTAAGCCATGTAACCAAATAGCTTTTTTAAAAGCTTCTATGATTGTCATATGCTTTGCCTTTGTAGTAGATAAAGTAACTGTTGACTGCAATGTAGATTTCTAATTCACTGGTCCACCAGCCATAGTAAATACATAACCAATAGTAGATCGACGCTAATCAAAATCACCCACATAGTTAGAATCTACATAGCCAATCAAATGTTGATCAAACTTGTCATCTTTGAAATTTCAATCCAACATTAGTAGTACCCTGAATGTACCACATAATTCATTTTACAGTCTGCCAGTGTCTTTTTTTGAATCGTGCATATGCCTGCTGACCATGCTAACAATATGTGAAATATTTGGTTTCGTGAAAATCATTGCGTACATAACAACACCAACTGCATGAGCATAACTAACATTATTTGATTTCGCTCATCATTTGTACGGGGAGACATAAAAGCACTCAACTTGAAGTGACATGCCAACAATATACTAACAAAACCTTATGGCTTCATAGCCTTCTTTCATGCATGTAAAATGACTCAAACTGCCAGATTTTCATAGCCTTCTTTCATTTCAGATTTTCAATACCTTGCACGAATTCTATGTAAGTGCAAGAAACTCCCTCAATCACCGGAAATGCACACAATATCAGTATATTGAGTAGGTCTGTAAATAACTCTCTTCGATTTACTAGTCGCGATGGATTCTGATGGTTGTGAAGTTTGAGCCTTTTCCAAATTTGATCTAATGTTAATATTCTCAGATTCAACTTCAGGAATATCTAATGTATAAAAAATCTTAGTTGAAACTACTGGACTCATAAGCTCCATCTACTGATTAGATATCAGATTTAGATTCTCTTTCTCATAATTTTTCAGTTGTAACATCTATACTCATTAAAAGTAACATCTTTGCTTAGAACAACCTTCTTTGACTCGGGGAACCAAAGTCTATACATGCCTTTACACCACTGTTAAAGCCCAAGAATATGGCTCTAGGATCCAACTTGAATTTAGTTATGCACAAATATGCTGGACATCCAAACATGTGTAACCAGTCATAATCAGTAGCAGGTTTACCAAATCATACCTTCGTGGGTGTCTTTCCACCAATCCCAGTTGCAGGTAGTGTGTTAATGAGGTGAAAGCCATAGTTCATTGCCTCTGCTCCAGAATGCCTTGCTCAATCTAGCATGAGACAACATGCATCGAACTTTCTCCACCGAAGTGCAATTCATGCATTCTACAACTCTGTTCTGTTGTGGCGTACCAGAAACTATAAAGTGTGTAACAATTACTTTCTTCCAATATATTTTAAGGAAATGATCTAACTTATATTCTTCACCATTATCTAATCCGAGCTTCTTGATTTTATAGGCAGTCTGAGTCACGACCATTTTCTTCCAATACAGAAGACCTCAAGAACTTCATCTTTATGTTTCATAGTGTATATCCAAACTTGTTTGGAGAAATCGTTAATGAAAGTAACGAACCAATGTTTACCTATCAAAGAAGCATTCTTTGTAGGTCCCTAAACATCACTATGAACATAATTCAAAATTCCTTCGGTAAGATGATCTACTATCCATATTTTACTCTTATCTGTTTTCCTATCATACAATGTTCACAAAATTCAATTTTTTTCGGTCTTGGAGCCTTTCAATTTGCAAAGCTTTCTCACAAGTATACCCCAATTGAATGTACCAGAATCTAGAAGTGTCTGATCTATCTGAACTATTGGAGACAACAACTCTCCCTATAACAATACTCCCATCCAAGAAGTATAGGTTTCCTTTGCTGTTCACAACAACAAGTGCACCTTGAACAACTTTCAGGACCCTCCTTCCATAGTGACCTTAAAACCTTTTGAGTCTAAGATTCCAAGTGAGATGAGATTTTTCTTCAGGTCCGGTACATATCGAATATTAGTGAGGACCCTTTCCATCGAACATCTTTAGTTTGATATTATGCATCCCTTTTGTTTGACAGGTATTATTATTTTCCATTAGGACAATTCCTCCGTTAAACTTCTCAAAATTTGAAAACCAGTCCCTATAGGGACTCATGTGGTAAGAGCATCCAGAATCCAAAATCCATTAATCGGGATTATGGATAGATGACGAAACAGTCAAGACAATATCATGATCTTCGTCTCCATTTCTAGCCACATTCGCATTAGTGTTTTTCTTGTCCGTATTCGAACAAGTTTTTTTTCAGTGTTCTTTTCTAATGACAGTAGACACATTCATCTTTAGCAATCTGATGCCTAGTGATTTATAATGAGACTTCCATCTCTTTCCATCTTTTCGGTTCATTTTCCTTCCCCTTGCTATTAAGCCTCAGAAGGCATATCATGGTGAGTGTGTTGATCCTTTTTCCTAACCTCATTATTTATTAAGGCATTGGA
>CM018907.1:11060468-11062968 GCA_009663005.1 Actinidia chinensis | reverse complement strand
TTTGTCATTTTCAAGAGTTCGTTGATATGTCTTTCTCGTGGCGGTTCAAGTATAAGACTAGTAAAATCACTGTTTTAGATTCTTAGTTTTAGAAGACCCCAAAGTTTTTAGAGTAATGGTATAGCTCCGTAACATCAAATATAATATTTTGATAGTTAAAAAAGACCATGACCAAAATTTTTAGAAAAGAAAAAAAAACTAAAAAAGCTCACTAATAAAGACACAACGTTAAATAATATTTGGGTAAATTTCACTGACCTCTCTTGAGATTTCTGTTAAATATAACCATTTCTCCTATAATTTTAAAAATAATATTGATCATCTTTACTTTTAAAACTAATGTTAAGATTTTAAACATATTTTTTGTGCAAAAATGACACGATTGCCATTTGAATTAGTACTTTTAAATATTTTTCGAATGAAAGTTAGAGGGCATAAAATAAAAATCACACTATTTAAAAAGTTCTCAAAATAACTTTCCAAAACTGTCAACCCCCCATTTTTTTTTTATATTTCTAGGTAAATAGAAAAAAGAAACCAAAGATTAAACCAAGTTAAATTTTGTTTAACCAAGTTAAATTTTGTTTTTCCATTTCTCACAATTTTTTTAGTTATCCCCTGATCTATTGGATACTGCTCCACCATTTGCAATCAATTAATTGAATTATGAATGAGAAATTTATGTAATTGTTTAGTAAGAGATGGTGTAAGCAAGCACGTTTCCAGGAAGAGAAAAGCATCAAGTGCGAGTTGATAACGACTAGCCATTAGCCAACTATATGCACCACATATAGGGATGGTAATTTGCCCCGAACCCGATAAACCCCGCCCCTAATAGGTCAGATTTGGGATCTCAATAAACGGGGGCGGGGTGGAAAAAAAAAAATCAAAAACCGTTTAGTAATCGGGGCTGGTTCGGGTTTCACCCCGCAGCCCCGAACCCGCCCCGTTTACTCCGATTATATGTAAAAAGTCAAAATTATTCTTATTTTTTTAAAAATTTACTGTAATATCCTTACTCACTCTCTCTCTCTCTCTCTCTATCTATCTATCTATCTATCTATCTATCTATATATATATATATAATTAAAAAAATTACTAATCGGGTCAGGGTGGGACGGAGGTGGGGGAAAGATTCTCAACCCGTCACGAGTTTGGAATGGGGGTGGGAGAGCCGAACCCGTCCCATTGCCATCTCTAACCACATACAGCAAAACAATGTCCCTATGCCTTTAATCATTGGAGAATTTCAAATCAGCGGGAGGATCAATGAGTAAATTCAGATTAGCAGTCTGACACTTCAAAATATCAATGGAGGTGGTAATTTCAAAATAATTATCAGCAGCATGGGTTTCCAATTTTTGCTGAACGGGCTTACCCATGGAGAGAAACGCGAAAGGTGCGAGCCACATATGCTAAGAGTGAAACTCACAATGACGACATGGAGTTTTGACGTTGGTGAGGACGACAACGACGACGAATGTTGCAATTGGTGATGATGGAGAGTGTGCGTGGGAAGTTTGAAGAGGAGAGCAAGCGAGAGGGCATTGTGAAAAGTGTTAGGGAAGAAAATGGGTGCAAGTCATCTTGCATGGGTGGTTTGACCCTTCGAAAAATGACTGTTCATCTTAGTACATTGAGAATGTATACTTCTGTGATTATTTTATTGTTACCACTTTTGTCAATATTTTTGAAGTGTGCCTTGAAACTACTACTTGGTCTTTCTGCTGATTACGAATAAGATTTGAATCTAGTTCACAAATATTTTTTTTTTTGGTTGAAAATTATCAATAAATATTACTTTTTTCTCAACTTTAGCATTAAGTCCTATCAAATTCAATGTGGACATCTAAGTCCTATGTTCGTTAAATTGTTAAAAAAAGATCAAATCTCGACAATGACGTGTTTTGTTCCAATATTGCCCCTTATTAAAATATAACTTTTTCTTTTATAAACTCGTGGTTGGTTCATGAAATATTTTCATTATGGCAAATTTATCATAAAAAATCTAGTAACGAATTAACCTTATATGAATGGTTAAAATAATTGTTGAATTCAGTGATTTGAGTTGGTTTAGGAGAACCACCTCAATGTTATATTCTTCTTTCTCTCGTTATCGTCTTCTTCAACATCATCGTCTTCTCCTATCTCTAATGCTCATTTTTTACGAATTTAAAACCAACCATAAAATTTGAGAACAAGAGAATATGATGAAGTTGTACGGGAGGATCCGATGACGGAGAGGATGTTGGCAATGAAGGGGCAAGGAGTAGTTCGTAGTAGGATTATATAGAGAACAATAATGTTGATGGCGATAATATTTAGATGTTGGTGATAAGAACGAGAGAGAGAGAGGCATCGGAAAATCTTTTTGTTGTGAATATTTGATTTTAATATGCAGAACTTCAAAAAGTTTTAAAAAAATTACATACTTTTGTTGTATATATGTATAAATAGATCTCTATATTTCTTTATGTTAATAAATTAATTAATAGGGAGA
>CM018907.1:11000368-11010368 GCA_009663005.1 Actinidia chinensis | reverse complement strand
CTTAAGAATGAATAAGGAAACTTTTAACCATTGGTATACTCGTTCACTTCTATTTATTTATTGGATAGGAAAAGATTCTTGAACCCACTCAGCTCTCTCGATGATCTGCGTGTTCATATTATTGACTCCATTAAAAAAATTATTCATGCAAAATATCACGTTGAACAAACATTGATAGTTGCTTAATTGAGTCACATTTTTATTAACGAACATGACTTTTCACTCTCCTTTTCCCTCCTACCATTGAAAACTATTTAGAATATTAAAATATACTAGTTAAAATGATATTTTTAATGAACATGATTGCTAGCACAATTGGTTTTTTTCAATTACCGTTTGCATCCTATTAAAATCATTTTTTGAAAGGGAAACAAGATAAATTATGACTTCTAACTTATCAATACAAGTTAAATTAACTGTTTATTTTATTGTAAGAGATATGATTCAGTCAAAGATTTCTATTACTATTTTGGTAACAAAATTTGAATTATTTCTATACGCAGAAAACATGTTATTCTTTCATAAATTTCAAGAAAATAAATTTGGCTTAACAGATAAATAAATCTTTCTTAGATGTAATAGTCAATTATGATTATAATTTATTTCAATGACACTCTCTAAACTAGAACTTTCGAACATAATTAATCCATAAAAAAATTATTGAGGAAAATATATAAACAAACAAAACTCAATATGTGATAATCAATTGGCCTCTTTGAGATGAAATGGAATTTCTTATATTATTTCGGTTTTTTAGTATACTTATTTTATTTTTGGTTGATTTTTTTTTTACCTTTCACTTTGCTTATTTAAGGAGTGGGAAAATGAACAATTTTTCTTTTTAAAAAAGACTTAAAATAAAATTGATGAATTAATTTTTTATTTAGTGTTTTTTTTTTAAAATATTTTTTTATTACCTTTTCATTTCTCTTAAAGTGAATTAGAAGACTACTATTTTTTAAATAAATAATTATTTTTAAAAAATTCAATAAAAATCTAACATCACAATAATCACTCAGATACATTTTTCTGGAAAAAAAACATTTTTTTTTAAAAATAAAATCACACAATCATACCACAGTTTGGGATGAACCCGAAATGTGGGACACTAGGTTCACAAGGCCAAATCCCACTTTTTTTTCTTCTTTTTTTTTCCTCATTAGGCTTTGGCTGCTCCCCCATTCCATTCAGCTGTCCTCACTTGATCCCATCCACCCTTAATCTCTCACCAACACAATCCACTCTTCCCCTAAAAAAAAGAGAGGCAATTTTAGGCTGTGTTGGGATTAAAAAGTTGATGACCCCGAGCGGAAGTTGAATACGAAGAAATTAGAGGATTTAATTGTTTCAAATGGTTAATTCTCTCATTTTTTTTCAGTTTTTTTCCTCATTGAAGTCTTGATCCAAGCACACCTCAAAGTGCGAAATTCTCTATTCTCTATTTCAATCAATCACATAGTAAATATTGTTCATCCATATTAACAGATGATGAATATAATTACTCGCTAATAACTAAGTTTATTGAATTACTATTTTAGAACAAGTTTTTTAAGGATCAAGAGTTTCTGATAAAAAAAAAGTGTTTCAAGAGTTTAGAATTATAATTTTATTGTAAAGTTGGTAATTTATAGGCCCACTCTGATGATCTAAATCATTCACTCGTAGAATGTCATCGATGACAATTCATGCAAAAAATTACTTTGTTTGGGTATTTTTTTTTGTTAAAATAGACAATCTACGAATAAATCTTACATTCCATTCTTCTAAGATAATATATTTCGTAACATTTTAAGACGAGCCGTGATGAACAGTTCAGATGTCCTTGAGAGTAAGCACCACACTCTATCAACTTTATTCAAAATAATCTCTTTCTAACTTGAAATTCCATAGTAATTTAAGTTTAAATTCTTTACGTCCATACCGCCGTGTAAAAAGTTTTTTAACTGAACTAGCCACCCAACAGACCACTTGAAATCACAAAAATGGGTAAGACATGTCACGCCTATTTAACAGAACCTATCTTAACCATGATTAAAATTATCTAAAAAAAACTTAACCATGATTAAAACATGTTTGCATACTCTACTTCTATCTACACAATGCACAAAGTCCGAAAACACGACTCCCTCTCCCCCGTCTCTCACTATATATTTACTTTAGATACTAGTTGAAAATGTTAAGAGTTTGTTTGGTTTTAAAATAATTTTTTAATTAGTTTGATTTTTGATTTTTTTAATTTTTAGTGATTTATTTAAATATTTTGATCAAAACTATATATATATACTTCTCTTGATAAGAGATGGATTTTTACTTATTTAAATTAACTCCAGAGGAAGATATGACCCACCCTGCGTAACCATGTCACCATATTGTTCATGAGCTAGTCTCATCGCCAAAGTCTGGGAAGGTCAGCTCGTCAATGTCTCTAAGCATGCCAAATTGCCTTACGTCGCCTATATTCTTTGTCCCAACCTCTCAATGGTGCCAGTTCATGGTGTTTTGGTAGTTTATGTCATCAACATCTCCAAACTGATATTAACGTGATTGACCTCCATCTCCACCTTAATAGCTCCTATGGTTTTTGTGCATTACCACTCCACATGGCAAACTCCACCCATTATGCTGCTATCCCCGCCATGACTTGCTTACATGGTTGCTCGATCTTGCGTTTGTGATCTAATTACACGTTTTGTGAAATCTGTTAGAATTGGGGGTCCAATTTGAATGAGAAATTGTTTCTCAAATTACAAAAGGAAATTCACTTCTTTCCTGAATTTTTCTTTCGCTTAGGCAAATTGGTCACAATATTTAAGAAATATGCTCAAATGGTGCTTTCTGGATGAATGGATTCTTATGCCTCTTCTAAAGGTGTACCATCCAAAAGGTACCATGCCTCTTCTTAAGAGGTGCAATAACTTCTTTTAAACTCATGATCATTCATTATTTAAGGATGATTAAAAATAGAGATGGAAAGTGTTAGGCATAACATCATTCTGCATTGTATACATTTTTTAAGAGAGAGAAAACACTAAATGTCCGCCGTGATCTTCTGATTTGGAGTACTACTATCCGAAGATCGAACTGTGTATCCTGGGAGTCGTACGGCAATATTCCGTGAGTACCATGCGGGTCTCAACGACTTAAGGACACTGAATTTTAATTCAGGCCTCATCCATATCAAAGTCGTTCTTATTAATTCTGTAAGTTGCATTATTTACATTGATGGTTTCTTTCTTCTTCTTTTTATGTGTTTAAAGAATTCTACAATTCGTATTTGAAACTTTCTGTTTATATTAAAGAAAAACCAACAATCTTTTCCACAATCTTCAGTCCGTTGACTTTTATCTTTGTTTTTTCAAAATCAGAAAATTTCTATTCTTATAGCGCTAAAAGGTTTTATTTTATTTTCTGTGGCAACTTGATTACATTCTATTACTGATATTTGAATAATTGTACTGCACGTGGATTTTCGAAATTACAAGTTATTTGGATATGTCATAGTGATACAAAGTTTTGTAATTTGATGAATTGTGTTTAATGATTCGTGGCAAGTATGCGCACAAAAGTATGTGTTTTTTTTTGAAGGTGGGGGCCTGGTTAATTTGAAACCAATAGTAGAATTGTGTGTTCTATATAGTTGAAACACAGAAAGGCTATCTACTTTCCGGTCTCTTTGAACATCCATTTTGAAATTTTGACGTGGCTGGAATCCTCATTTGAAATCGTTTGAAAAATCTATGCAATATACAATATTCATTTCTATTCATGAATCTTGATCAACTTTCAGGTCTGCATCCGTTGAGTGGATGGAAGGGTGTTGTATGGGATGGATTATTATTTTTTGTAACCCAAAACATGGATCTGCCATTAAAACAGAATTCATGATTGACTTACAGTGGATAAATCAATTAGTTATCATTTTGGATAGGCGGAGTGACGCCTTGTTTCACGAAATCCTGCAATTAACTCCTTTGACCGTTATCTAAGAAAACATTTGAATTGTTTTCTATTTTTCTAGAAATGGTGGGCAGGGGTTGATTTGAAATTTGTTGAGCATTTTTTTTTTAACATATTGTGAGTACTTGTTCAATTAATGCAATTTTGAACATAGTTTGATATGAGTATAAATGTAGGAGTGTTACATAATCCTGTGAATCTATTGCAAGATTAGTTAATTGAAAACAAAGGAAGAATAAAGCATGTAACTTATATCATCTGTATATTATTGGATAACTTGGGTCCATTGAGAATTGTGCATGTTTGTGCTTGATACCATTTAAATAAAAATTCTGACACTGATTGCGATAGTCCTGACATTTTTAATCATGTTTTGAAATTAGTAAATTTTATGTATGCAATGCATGGATAAGATTAAATTTTTATATTTTATTTTTTGAATAATATTTTTATACGGATGAAAATATATATCTCAAAATGTGAGATAGCTTGATCTACACTGTTAGATCAGATAATTACTATCATATGACCAATTTTAAATTGGTAGTTGAAAAAGTAGTTATTGATAGTTACAAATTTAAACCAAAATGTGTGACCATTGGGTGGTTTAAATTAAGAAATGTGACTTTTGGTTTTATATGCAACTTTTGGTACTATCACAAATTAATTTTTTAATAAAATGGACAGTTGGTATGTGGCCATGGTTAATTGATGCCAGCGGAATACATCAAAATTTCACAATGTTAGAACTCAGCCACGAACCCGATAAGTGACTGTTTGTGAATGATATAATGGGTTTGATGTATTGTTGTGGGAAAAATCAAACTTATAATTTATTGTTATTGGTAATAGGGTTTATCATCAAGAAATATATGGACAAATTATGGTTCCGCACTATTTGAAAATTATGTTGTTCGTACCAACCTGTAATTTGTTTTCTTTTGTATACCGCATTTGATTCTATGCTACAACGGATATCCTAGACAATAATATACAGTTTATCACTAAGCATAGAAAATCATAGTTGAGAATGAAAGTTATCACTTTTGATGGTGGCGGTAGTTCTTGTTTTCAACTACAAATGTGATTTTGGGTTATTAAATCCAAGGAATTGTGATGGTTGGTTTAATACAAAAGCCAAAGGGTGTGAAAAACACAAGAGTTGTGAGGGTCCTGTTTATACACTGGCTCTTGTTTACACAGAAAGTGAACCACGTTTTTTTTTTAATAATGGCAACAATTGGTTTGTGAGTCGCTGAGAACAAGGTTGAAAGAAGTGCATGTGGCCAAAACTTGTAAATTGGGGAGAGGCCCAAACACGATTTGGCTTACATGAAGGTTTTTGAAAAACGATTCTATTTGTCATGTGCTTGCAATTATAAATCCAAATAGTATTGAGAGAAAGAAATTGGAAATTAGCATGTGGAAAAATCTAGTTTCTAATATCTTGAATATTTATTGTCATTATAAATACAAGTAATTTTCATGAATTTGGATTTCAATGTGGCAAAGAAATATCCATTTATAAGTCATTTATCGATTTTAATCATGTATCAAGTAATTGCATGAGATTTTATTGAAAGCATGATTTGATTATGTTATTAGATAAAATATGTGACTGATATTTATAGTCAAATAAAATTGACATTATATATGAATTAAATTTGTCAAAATTGAATTTTTGATAAAAGTGATAATTGTCACATGTGTAAAAGCGAAATTATATAAAACTTCTTTTCTTTCTATAGAAAGGTCGACAGAACCTTTGGAGTTAATCCACACAGATGTGTGTAATTTAAAATTAGTACAAACAAGAGGCGGTAAAAGTTATTTTTACCTTTTATGATGATTGTACTAGATTTTTGTATCTTTACTTACTGAAAGTAAAGAGAGACTATTGAAAAATTAAATTTTCAAAAGCGAACTAAAATCAATTAAGTAAAAGATTAAAGTTCTTTAAAATATAGAGGTGGTGAATTGAGTCACCATTAAAGATTTTTACAGAAAATGGTATTATCACCAACCACTGCATACCTCTCCTCAATCAATGGAATTGCCGAAAGAAAAATTAGAACTTTAAAGAATGAGAATTTTTTATTGATAAATTCTGATTTTCCCACGAACTTGTGGTGGAGCTCGGTCTTTAACCGCCACATATTAATAGATTACCCCATAAACAATTGGATAGACTCCCTATGAGTTATGGAAAGGAATAGAGCCTTCCTTCAAATACTTTCAAATTGTGGGGGTTCCTTGCTAATGTTAATTGTACCTGCTCTAAGAAAAATTGGATTGGTCCTAAATGGTGGACAATTTGTGGTAATTTATTGGTATATGCACACAATAGTAGTGCATATAGATTTTTAGTACAAATCTGAAATTATGATATACATGAGAAAACTATCATAGAGTCAAGAAATGATATTTTTTGAGAATGTATTCCCTTTACAAAGAAGTACTAGAAATGAATTCATCAAAAAGATCTCATGGGAGATAGATGAATCAAACACATCACCGGTAAAGAGGAAATAATAAGACAAAGTAAAGAGCCAAAATTACTAGTCCTTTGGTCCAGATTCATAACTTATCTTATGGAAAGTGAGCCGCAAGCTTTAAAGAAGCGATGTCCTTTGTCCAGAGGTGCCTCAATGGAAAAAACGGTAAACAGTACATAGATCAATTCTCCAAAATTAAACATTTGGGAATTGGTGGATCTTCTTCCTGGAATAAACCACTGGATTAAGTGGGATTTTCACACGGAATTAAATCTAATGAGTCTATAGATAAATACAAGGCTGAGACTTGTATTGCAAGGCTATAGACAAAAGGAGGGACTCGTTATTTCGATACTTACTCTCCTGTTTACAAGAATTACATCCATTAGACTGTTAATGCATTTGCTCTGCTATAAACAAATTGAAACTTCATCAATGGATGTAAAGACGCCGTCCTAAATGGAAATTGGAAGAAGAAATTTATATGGAGCAACCCAGGGTTTTCACAGCTCCTGAAAATGAACAATGTGTGTAACTGGTAAAATCCCCTGGGGGTATGGATTAAAACAAGCACCTAAATAAATGGCCCGAAAAATTTGACAATGTCCTGATTTCAAATGATTTCAAATCAATGAATGTGACAAATGCATGTATGTCAAAAATACTGAAAAGGATATGCCATTATTGTTTTGTATGTGGTGATATGTTTAATTAATTTGAAGTAATAATTACATGATCCATCTACTAAAATCTTTTAATGTCAAAATTGACATGAAAGATCTTGGTGTTGTAGATGTAATTCTGGGAATTAAAATCGAAAGAACCCCTGCAGGGATATTCTTGTCACAATCACCTTCATGTGAATAAAATTTTAGAGGATTTGACAAGGATATGTGAAAAAAGGGGGGGAAGGAAAAGCAACATCTCCGTAGATGTACTTTACATCTAACAAAGAATACTAGAGAAACGTATCTTAATTGTTATACTCAAGGATATAGACATTCTAATGTACTTAATGAATGTCAATACCTGATATTGCTTATGCGGTTAATAAATTGAGTAGATTACTAGTAATCCTAAGATAATCAATCGAAAGACAATAATTCGAGTTTTAAGTATCTTAGATATACACAAAACTATGGATTATTTATTCTGGATATCCTGCCAGTACTTGATGGATATTGTATGCAAATTGGATCTCAGACTCTAAAGACTCTAATCCACAAGTGGTTATGTCTTCACTAAGTGGAGTCTGCATTATCCTGAAAATCCTCTAACAAAATGCATTGCCATATCTACTCATGGAATGTAGTTTTATTGCTCTATACAAAGCCGGAGAAGAGGCTGAATGGATTAGACATTTTTAGGGATATTCCAATGGTCAAACCTGTGTCTGCTGTGTGTATATACACTGTGAATGTTCCATCAGCAATTGCAAGGGCACAAGTAATTTGTATACTGGTAAGTCGAATAGACATATTCGTCGTAGAGAAAAAAAAAAAAAAAAAAAAAAAAACCAACACAATCCATTAAACAACTTCTCTCTAATGGTGTTCTTTCTAGAGATTATGTAACTCTAGGATAACATTGCGAATCCCTTACAAAAGGTTATTCTAGAGGCAAGTTTATCAATCTTCGAGGGGAATTGGATTAAGCTCTAGTCAAGAGTGCCATATTTGAACCCAACCTAGTTGGACTGGAGATCCCAGATCTAGGTTTCAAAGGGAACAACTTAAACAATGGGTTTACTCAGTGGTATAAGCATATTGTTCGAAAAGAGTAAAACCTTCTTTTGACCTACCTGTTCCTAGAGTAACACAGTGCTGTCTGTATGAGCAATTAGGCTAAGTATAACTTTTAATGACACTTGTATCTTAAAATATTTAAGTGGGGTATGGCAGAGTACTCTTAACAGATGTCACCTATGTGAGTGGGGATTGGGGCCGTTCCTATGAGAATTTTGGCTGAATTGTCTAGAGCCTCTGAAATCCAGGTGTTGTTCAGGGCCAAAATGAAACACCATGAGAAACAAAAGTGTTCAGAGGGTATCGTGTGCAGATTGTTTGTACTTTGGTTTTACACTCAAGCTGGCAGTTCAAGGGCGGCCAGTTCCACTGTTTGGCGAGTAATCCGTAGTATGTCACTAAGGAAGGTTTCAAGGCCGAAAGCTACCTCTCCTGTGCGATAATTCGTCTATTTCTCTCTCTCTATGGATGTGCCCATTTCATTGCATCTGTAACCCAATCAATCTATTCATGTGGGGGATTGTTAGAATTTGGGTGGTCAATTTGAATGGAAATTGTTTCTCAATTATCAAAATGAAATTACTTTCTTTCGCTGAATTTTTCTTTCCTTATGCAATGGTCACAATATTTAAGAATATGCCAAATGGTGCTTCTGTATGATGATCTTATTTGCCTCTTCTAGAGGTGTGACATCAAAAGGTACCTGCTCTTCTAAGAGTTGGCAATAACTTCTATTTAAACTCATGATCATTCATTATTTTTAAGATGATTAAAAAATAGAGATTGAATGTTGTGCAAACATCATTCTGCCTTGTTATACATTTTTTAGAGAGAAGAAAACACTTGAAATGTCCGCCGTGATCTTCTGCATTGGAGTACTACTATCCGAAGATCGAAGCTGCTGTATCCATGGGAGTCGTACGGCATATTCCTTGAGACCAAGTGCGGGTCTTCAACGACTTAAGGACACTGAAATTAATTCAGGCCTCAGCCTATCAAATTCTTTTTCCGTATTAATTCTGTAAGTTGCATTATTTACGTTATGTTCTTTCTTCTTCTTTTTATGTGTTTTTAAAGAATTCTACAATTCTTTATTTGAAACTTTCTGTTTATATGAAGGAAAAACCACATCGTTTTCCACAAAATCTTCATCTATAAAATTACTCCATACTTCTCCCAAAAGAGGGGATGCAATCGCAAATCTTAAGATATTGCTATCTACTTCTCTGCTGTGTTTTGTCTAGTAGATCTATCTCTTACGATCTCATTGCTACGCCGATGTGTGTGTGACTGACTTCACCCCATCAGTAATGTTTTTTCTCGCCTGTCAGGTAACCGAGGTCGCCGCCTTGATCAATTCTGCTGTTGTTGTTCGTCCTAGTTTTTTTACCTCAACAAATATTATTTTTTATCTAATTTGAAAGAATGTACAAAAGCAAAAAAAATACTTGATAAAAGAGATAATAAGTTATTTAGTAGGTTAAATGAGATAAATCGAGAAGAGAGGTGGAAATTGAGTTTTATAGTTTAAGTTTAATTGAATTATTTTTAAGTGCTTTTGGTTTCGCTTTTTTTTTTTAATGATTTTTTTTTTGCATGATCACAATTTTATACTTTTTGAATTTCTTTTGATGAAAATAGTCTAAAATTGATGAATTTTTTTTTATCCTATCTGAAAAAAGTGTATTAAAAGCTAAAACCATCACTTTTAAGATAAACTTTTTTTTTATGTTTTTTGTCTTTATTTTTTTTAAAAAAAAATTTATGAATTCTTTTATTTTAGACTCCAGCTCTTAAAAAATA
>CM018907.1:10832868-10835368 GCA_009663005.1 Actinidia chinensis | reverse complement strand
AAGAAGCATGAACACTTCAAATTAGTCACTGTATCCGTGTCGGACACCGACACTCCTCAGACACGCCACTTGGTGTGTCCATTTTTTAATTATTTTTTATTTTATCTGATATGTTGAGTACACATAATGGACAAACGTGTCCTTTCTCCAGACATATGTGTCCGTGGCCATATCCGTATGTGCTTCTAAGATAAAAAGTACAACAATCAAACAAGGTTAACAAGTCATGAAAGACTTACTACAAGACTTTGCAATTCATTTGACTTTACATTAGACTACTTAATGTGTCAAATACGGAGATATAATACTTATTTCTTTTGTTGAAATAAACTTAATGTATTTTTTAGTCTAATGCGCTTTATGAGATTGCTGTCATTTTTTTGCATAAACTTATTTTAAATTTATTTTATTTATTCTACAAAAAATATATATTTAACATATTTTATTCAGCGTGTTCGTGTCCTAATTTTTTAAAAAAATATGTGTCTTGTCCGTATCGCATCGTGTTCGTGTCTTCTTAGTTGAGAGCATTCCTTATAGCACTTGGACGGCAAGAGCTAATAGTTAATGCCTATATCAAACCTACAAGACATTTCCTAGAAATAGTTTCCTCTTCTAGGCTGCTATTTGCATACCCACATAAATAAATATTGGTAAAGAACAATAAGAAGTCAAGACAATTCACATGACAACATTGCAAGAGTGACAAGAAATGTTTGTGGAATCTAAGTACAAAGTCACTCGAGAAATGAAACCAAATGTGGATTTATCCTCAAAACAATAAACCATTAGTAGGGAATGACCCTTCTAGATTATAGAATGTACCCTCCCTTTTTTACCTTTTCTTTTTTCTTTTAAGTTGCATTTGGATCAAGAATTTGTGTGTTGAGAACGGAAATGCTTCTTCAATTTGTGAAGGAAAACCCCTTACATTTTCTTTTTCCTCCACCAATTCTTGATCCAAACACACCTCAGTTCTCAAAAACATGCTTAGAACTCGGGCAATGACAGCGTCATAAATTTCAAACAGATAATATACTCATTTTATTAGCGTCCATATAGCATAAAGTAAAGGCAAAATATATAATACACACTGTGCATACCATTAAATTATTACGGCCTGTGGACATTAAAAATAGTGACATATAGCATAAAGTAAAAGCAAAATATATAATACACACCGTGCATACCATTAAATTATTACGGCCTGTGTATATTAAAAATAATGAAAAATAGTGTCCTTTTGTGGTAAAGAAAATTTGTTATTTTTGTTTTGTTACGATGGGTTAGGGTGAATGCTACAATTGAATTGTGACAACGTTATACAAGGGCGCACCATATGCACGGTGTGTACTGTATCCGTTCCGTAAAGTAAAATACACAATAACTAGGGAATAGCAAGCTATTTGTTGATCACGGGCAAGGATCATAGAACTTTAGTGACGAACTAATCTATGAAACAATTTATAAAGAAGAGAGACGTAATTTAAGAATCTGTTGTCAACGTGCGAAGAGATAGGAAGAGAGTAAAGATGACCTGTGGGGAACGTCTGGTTGATGTAGTCCAAAGCACTCGATTTGTCCATTGCTCTTTCTCTCTCTTAAGAAACTGAAACCCACAACATATTCTACTTCAGATTTATACATATCGATATATGTACACATACAAATTGAATTACCGCAAATGTACACAGAGAGAAGGTTTCTGTTAGGTTTCGTCTGATGCCAATTTGGGAAGAAAATACACGAGAGTTGAAGAATCCAATGAGAACAGCGTTCTTATTGCAGAAGAGATTTGAAGATACAATTGCACTTCAAGAGAGAGACAGAGACAGAGAGAGAGAGCGCTGGTAATTTGACAGTCGCTACGAAGGAACAGTCCAAGACTTCCCGGACATCTTTGATGGGTAACTCGTTTTTGGACGGGTTGACCCGAAAACTAATATACCTTTTTCGTGTATAGGCTTGGCCAAGTTACTAATTTTTTTTTGAGATTTTTTAGCTGTAAAAGTTTTTGAATTTTTTATCTTTTTTAATTTTTGATTAAAATTTTATAGTTTTATAGTTTGTCTTAGGGAGAAAAATATGAAAATATAAAAAAATTATTTAGATTTAAAAAAATAAAAAAAAATAATTAATTTGCTAGTAAAAATAATTTTTTTACCTATAGTAAACTTTTTTCTTAATGTAGTTTAAAAAGAAAAACTTAATCCCAGTTTGTCCTACTTTTTTTTTTGAAATCTTTTAAATGCTTTAGTTTGGGTTTTTTACCACTTTTAGTGTCCTTTTTTCCAACTTTCGATCAAGATTTTATAATTTTACAAAAGTATTTCCTAAAAGAAATCTAAAAATATAATTATTATTAAAATTTAGAAAAAAAATTCCAAACTAATTTTTTGAAAATAATAGCGTGAAATTGTTAAAGACAAAAAATTATTAAAATTAAATGAAGCTTATGAGAAGCTTCTCCCAATTTCATTGCTTAGTATATTTTTTTGTC
>CM018907.1:10450368-10455368 GCA_009663005.1 Actinidia chinensis | reverse complement strand
TGTTAAACTATGGCCAAATACACATAACTTAGAGGGAGGGAACAAGACTATGTTTTTTCTTTTTATGGGGTTTCTTGCTAATAAAATTCGGTTATGTGCTCACTGTATGATACTTGATCCAAAACCTCAATTGAGAGTCTCTGGCATGCTTTCAAGGTATTTTCTTATATCTATCCGATTTATGGTCCGGGAGAGTTGCCTTAGGTTTGTCTTAATATTTTCCATTTGGTTCATGTGAGAGCCTTTGTTGAGTTGATTTGACACAAATCATGATGTTATTGTTAGAGATTTGCAAGTACAGTTTATGGTGGAACTTACAAGCAAGTTAGAATGTGATAGCAATTTATACGATGCATGATCCTCCTATTGCCATTAAACCGTAAAATTATTATATATTTACGAGTGGTGAATTTGGCAACATGGGGAATTGGGTTGACAAATAAAAACTAAAATAGAAAACCAATAATGCTATATAAAATGATAGGCCTCAATAGCTTGCATTAGCATCAACCATTCATCCCTTGGATTGCAGGTTGAGTTTGATGCAAATGGACAAGTTTTTGTAGAGAGCTCTGAAGGACAAACTGCCAAGGCAAGAAAGTTGTTTGGCATCTGTGATATTTATCACATATGGTAACGACTGAAAAAATAAAAGAAGTGGTTCCACATTGTCATTAGTTATGATTAATGAGTTCACTACATGCTTCGTCAAGTCTAAATAACCTTCCAAATGAAATTTAATGACTAATCAAGCTATGCCAATATTGCCTTCGTGCCAATGATGCCTTCAATTCTATTGCATATCGTTACTTGAATTACCATTCTTTTTGAGATGCAAACATAGAACATGTTCGTAAAGTTGGTAAAGTTGCTCGTGCTATGTGCATAAAGAGCTATCCAATACTAGACACCAATCACTCTTTGATGTAGGACAACGTGAGAGAATGAAAGAGAAGGAATATTTCTAGGAATCACTCGTAGAATTCCTTAGGCATCACACCTAGGGTTTCAGGCTTGAATTGCGTCACATAACTTACATGGAAATATTAAATCCCTTGATTTTTAAAATAAACTCAACTCTATTAACTTTTAAGTATCACACGACTTTATATAGACTCTAGAGACTTCCTATACCAACTAGAACTAGGATTCCTAAATTTAAAAGAAAACTACTAAACGTTCGACTAAAACCGATTCAATAAATAGAGGACTAACAAATAAAACCTCAAATAAAATCGTCTTTTTGTAAACAAGCATGTGCAACGCGAAATATGTTATTTTGGACGTAATTTTGACTGTAGGGAGGTGAAATGCAAAATTTTGAAAACCACAAGGGAGCAAAATGGCTATTTATACATGACAAGGGGTGAAATGTACCATGGCCAAACAACAAGATAAAATAGATTTTTTTCTTTATTATTTTAATACATTTGTCTTCCTGCTTAGCCATCTTGAGCCAATTACTTTCCTAAACATATGCACCTCTAATTTCTCTCATATTTGGAAAGATGGCTAGGAATTAAACAATATTCTTGTTGATAAAGTTTATGATAGAGTCTAATATAGTTATTTTTATTGAGACTCAATAATCATCATCCCAAAATTTTGTGAGGACATCCTAAACTTATTTATGTATGTTGTTCCAAGGTGGTGTCCGTGTGCTCTATCCTCTGCCTTAAGTTCCTGCCATATTAATATCTTATCACGTGCTGCCACCGGATCTGTCTCAGCAAACACTCGGACAGTTTCAATCAATTCTATACTTCACTTGATCCCTTTATTTATGGAGATCCCAGTTATTATCATGTTGCAAGGCCTTTACAGCATGACAAAGTGACTAAAGGAAAATATAGTTTTCTTGGATTGTTTTGTGACTGGCAGGAATGATTTGGTTTGGTAAGCTTATTTAGTGCATTGATGACTTTATACAAGTACTTGATTTGTAATAGTCTGATATATTAAAAATGGAATTTCCTACTTGTGTTGGCCCATGCTTTTTGATATATACTTGATTTATAATTTGGTGAACATATTATGTGATCAATCATGGAAATCGATAGTCTTTGCTATGTTTAATGAACTTATTATAGTGAACAACATGTTACACCCAGTCAATGTTATGCAGATTAGTTTGCAGAACTGTTTTGATGTTCCAAAAACTGTTTGTTTTTTGTTTGTGCTCAATTTTTTGAAAGCTGTTTTCGAGAACAATGAGCCATTAAAAATGCAATTTCCTACTTGTGCTGGCCCATGCTTTTTGATACATATTTGATTTGTAATTTTGTGAACGTATTCTGTGATCAATCATAGAAAGCAGTAGTCTTTGTTATGTTAAATGAACTTATTATAGTGAACAACAAGTTGCACCTAGTCAATGTTATGCTAGATTAGTTTGCAGAACTGTTTTGATATTCCCAAAACTGTTTATTTATTGTTTATGCTCAATTTTTTGAAAGCTGTTTTTGAGAATAATGAGCTAGGTGGTCTGTGACTCTTTAAACAAAAGGAATGGTTTAAAATCTCCGCTAAAGACAGTCTTCTGATAGATTCCTTCAACATTTTGTTTCTAGTAAATAGATGCTGGATTTCTACTTACAAGTATCAGCCTCATAACTCATTTTTCCTTTTCTTTTCTTTTTTTCCCCTTTTCAGAAAGTTATGATCCAGCATTACACAGATGATTTGAAAGTAATTGTTGGTACTGGTAAATAAAAATAGATGCTGTCTTATAGATGATGTGAAGGCAATTGTTGGTACTGGTAAATGCAAGTAGAAGCTGGCTTATCATTTTGTTAGGCATTGGAGATGATTAGATATGAAGCTAATTGTTATATTGCTCAAGCAGGTGAAAAAGGTAAAGTTTTCTAGTTGTTTTGATACCAGTACTTTTGGGGATTTCAAGGGAGAAAGAACATATTTGTTGCTTTTTGCAACACATTTGCTAGAATTCAAGTTCTGCTTCTCCAGAAATCTAGCACCAAAACTCTGTTTAATATCAGTTGAGATTAGAGATTCTTACTGGCACTTAGGAAGTTATACCATTGGGCTTTCTCTTGTCTCGTCTTACATAAACACAAATGTTTCGTCTTACTCATAACTTCTCTTATGTCGCAGCTCCAAGAAAACCTTCAATTGCTACCATTGATGGAGGATTAGATGTTCTGAGGTATGTCTGCCTCAGCATTTGTATTAAGGACTATTCTCTTATAATCATGTAAATAATGTGTACATTTGCCTTGTCATGCCAGGCCTGCATGCACAGATTTCCACTTCTAGTGCACAACTTGGCCTTCGTGAGCTTCAACTTGGAATACTTCCAGGAGTTGGAGGTATGGGTATACCTTTCTTGTTTAAATTTATATATGATAACTTCTTTAATCTGTAAGTTGTGTGTATTAATGAGTTTGCATTGATGTTGTTGAAGGCAGTCTTTGTTCCCCATGTTGGATGGTGGAATGTTTTAAATTGTCCTCATTTAGTTTTTACCTCCTTCAAATTACCAATAACATGCCATTATATGACTTTAGTGTGATATTGGCAGGAAGCTTAAGCTTTCCTAGAACTTGTACACTCAGGTACTTGCAAGAGCTTGGGCCACATCTTATTTTGCTCAAAATGGAACCTCAAGAGTATCGTGAGCTTGGTCCACATCTTCTTTGTTCAACGTGGAAACCTCAAGGTATTTTTGTGAATTATGTTGGCTTTGACATTTTTGTAGTGGTGCAAGGATTTAACACCATATGGTATGGTGGTTTGAAGCCAATACTTAGAAATTCTGTGTAAGGTATTTGTGAAGCTGTCACCATTGACTAAATATTACAAACAATACCACATCAACTTGTGCCTTGCTTCCCAAAGTTCACTGACTTCATGAATTGTGATGCACTCATCCAACCAATAAGTTTTGTAAGGATTTTACTTCTTTTCTATTCATGCCCTTTTACTCCAAGGCTTCTATGCTGTAAATTCTTTGTCCAAATGAACTCTATTTGTAAAATTTAATTCTAATTAAAATTGTCTCCCTATTTCTTGATTGGAGTTGGGAGCAGACCGTTGATTGCTACAGTTCTATTTATGCCTTTTGATGGAAGCAATGGAACCTGCAAGGAGGTATTTGATTTGATTTTGGGGAGTCAGCCATTGGTTGTGTTGCACCTGTTGAATGTGATGATCCTTTTTTTTTTAAATTCAACACATTTACTTTCGGATGAGTTTATCATAAAACTTTTTTTAATTTGTTCTTAGTTTTTGCATATCTTGACATGCACTCTCCTTTTGCTCAATTGAATGAGATTGTTATTACGAGTTTTGACTTGTTAATTGCCTGGTGAGCAACAATTAGAATTGGGAGTCTGAAGCACTATTTTCTATTTTTATTTTTAACTTTGTGACAGGATTCTGGTGGATTATTTTGTTGAGAGCTTATCGGAGGCTACCTGCGGTGACTATGCACCGCAGGGGAGGATGGACAAACATGAGGCCTGATCTTTGTCTTCTTCAACCAATGGTTTTGATATGTTTCCTACTCTCTTAGTCACTCATAGTTCCTGCATGATTGATAAGTGGTTGTGTATTCATAGCCATCCTCTAGAAATCCAAACTTTTGCTATATTCAAGCTTTTTCCTTCCTCTGCCATGCTATTATTTCTTATATTATTCCCTCTGTTCCATATTGAAGTACCATTTTGGAAAATCAAACATTTTAAGGGAACACAATCATTTAGTTTTTACTAACTTTCTAATTTCATCCATTTTTAAGGTAACACAATCATTTGAGTTTTTACTAACTTTCCAATATCATCCCTATATCCATTACGCTTGAATTTTTATTTTGGTTTGAATGTTAGTTAAATAATATATAAAAGAAAGGGTAAAAGGAAAAAAGTTTGTATATTTTCATTATTGACTTTTTGACTTGGACATACATTTTAGGACACTTCAAAATAGAATAATAGTACTTCAATATGGAATGGAGGGAGTATTTAACATCTCCTGGTGGT
>CM018907.1:10252713-10260268 GCA_009663005.1 Actinidia chinensis | reverse complement strand
GTTCAAGTGCCCATATCGATAGTGCCACAGCCATGTAGTCTGTATGTTAATGTGAAACATGTATGTCCATTTGTGTAGTATGAGTGTTGCAGAGGAAACATCAATTTGTGTCATAGTGACCTGTGCAATCAACCCCTTCTTTGGATGATGAATTTGACAGCAACTGTCTTTCATGACAATGGTACATCCCTTTTCTTGCAACTGACCAAGACTAATCAAGTTACTCTTTAATTCTGGAACATAAAACACATCAGTAATGGTTTGCAAACTATTATTCATCTGAATTTTAATGTCCCCTTTGCCCACAACACAAATGCTAGAGTTGTCTCCAAGCTTCACACTTTTTCTAATATTTTCATTGATATAGAGAATAGCAATTTGTTACCGGTCATGTGATTGCTGCAGCCAGAGTCTAGGTACCATTTATCTCCTGTTTGAGGTGCCCTTGTGTCGATGTAGGCCATCAAGAGCAACTCTTCTTCTGGCTCAACAAAGTTTGACTTCGTTTCCTGCTCTTTGTTAGGGCAATCATACTGGTAATGACCAAAATTATGACAGCGATAACATTCAATACTTGCCATATCAATTGATGCTCTTTGATGTTGTCCTCTGCCTCTTCCTTTGCCTCGAAATCCACCACATCCTCTGCCTCTTCCTGAAAATGCTCCTCCAAGAGTAGTAACCTTCAAAGCTTGTTCCTCCACAGTATGACTCATCATCCTCTACTCATGGACCAGTAATGAGCTCTGTTGCTCATCAATTGACAAGCTGTCAAGATCTTTTGATTCTTCAATGGAGCACACCACATAGTCAAAGTTAGGAGTCATTGAGCGAAGGATTTTTTCAATAACAGTGACATCACTCATCTTCTCACCATGAATACGCATCTTATTTGCAATTGTCAATTATCTTGCAAAGTATTCATTGACTGATTCTCCACCCTTCATGTGAAGAATTTCAAAACTCTTGCGAAGAGAAGAACGTGAAGTTTGCGCGCTTCACCTTGTTGTGCCCTAGATTACTTTTGCTTCATCGGTCCCATATCTGTTTGGCAGTATCCTTTTGAAGGAGAGTTTCCGAATAACACGATTATTATAGCCTGGACACAGATAGTTTTTTTGTCTACAAAATCCCTTCAAATCTAGTCTTCTAGGCACCTTTAGCTTGGCATCAGTCAGAATGGTATTACTGCCGGTTCTACATACCATTCTCCAACCAGACCCCATACTCTTGGATCTCAGAAAGTTTCCATTAGCATGCTCAATGATCGTAATGGACCATCAAAGCGAGGAATGAATGGTTGTACGAAGTAATGATTCTCGGACGCCATTGATTTTGCGCTTGGCAAAGAAAAGAAAAAGGCTGATGCTTCTTGATACTTCAGGGCCCTGGTGAAGCTCTTGATACCAGATGTAGAAAACAAGAACGTTTGAATATAGAGAGAGAAAATGTATTGATGAAAGATTTTCCACTCTTATTGATATCAAGAGTAGGCTCTGAAATAGCCTTTACGAAACAAACTGAACTAAGAAATTGCAACTAAGAAATCCACGTCTAACAACCCCTAAATAGATGGGATACTCCATAAGAATAACTCAAACCAATAAACTAAAGTCCTGATAACTAGGGATTATTAACAAAATAACAAACTAACACATTTTTATCTTAGATAATTTTTTTGTTAAACTATTTTTTTTAAAATTTATCGGTCCCTTTCTTCCTATAGGAGTTAGAAAAATATAAAAAAAAATATGAGTGAATATTTATTTTTGATAAAGACACAAAATTAAAATAAAAGTAACTAAAAGATCTTTAACCAAAAAGTAGTCAAATTGGGCTTAGACCTATTAGATAAGAAAAAAATAAAATAATGTTTACTTTTAATAAAAGACCCATTTTATTCTATTTTTATCTTTCAACCATTTTATTTACTTTTTTTAATTCGTTATAATTAATGTAAGTGAAAAGATAAAAAATTTATACCAAGGAATTACTAAAAAAATTATATTTTGTACTAAAATGACCAAATATAATTTGATTATATGACTAAATATTTTGGTTTAAATGAGTTTCGACTAATATTTTTTAGTAATATTTTTTACAAAATAAAATTTTCAGATAACTAGATGGTTTCAGAATAAATCTTAAATTTATTAATTTTATTTTAAGCGCAGTTTGGATAAGGCAAAATAAATAAATAAAAAAAATCACTTTTGATTTTTTTAGGTAAACTTAGAAAAAAAACCTAAAAAAATAATATACATCACATTTTAATCACTCCAAATAAATTTACTCCAAAACATACACAAAACACATGCAAACCAATTTACTCCTTGCCTCAAAATTTAAATTAGAAAGAAGTATATAAAATTTACGAGAGCATAACGCAATGATAAAAAAAATAATTAAAAAAATAAACAAAACTAATAAAATTAAAAAAAATAAAAAATAAAAATTTAAACAAAAATAAAACAAACTGAAAAAAACTGAAAAAGAAACGCAATAAATTTACAAACATTATAAGAAAAAATAGTTATCCAAAAAAGAAAAATAAAACTGATAAAGAAATAAAACTTTTCATAAAAAAAACTAATAAAAAAATAACAAAAAAGAAGCAAAACTAAAAAAAAAATGAAAAAGGTGGGAGGGGAAAACTGGGGAAAGGAAAAAAGGGAAGAGGGCCACAATAGGTAATTTCGCGGAGGACAATGGGGAGATAAGGAGGGCGGGAGGGCGGGCGAGAAGAATTTACTTTCATTTTTTAGAGGGGAGAGAGAGAGAGAGTTACTGCTACGTGTCGTTACAAAAGGAGAATAAGTAAATTACACCAAACAGAACCTAAGAAACTTAAAAAATACAGGAGAGGGGTTTTGTCCCAAAGTTGCAAAATACTACATGGTTTGCCCTTGCATTTAGATTTTTTATTTTTTTAGTACAATCATGTTGTCTATTTTCCTCTTCACTCTTTAGGGTACTTTGGTTCACTATCAATTTATCATGCCTTCAGTTGGCCCTGTTTTCTCTTTTTTTTGATTTTGTAAACGGGGAGAGTTTATGAGGTTTTGCCCCTATAATCATTGTGGATATTTTGAGAATTTCCCACATTTACACAAAATACTGAATGTCAAAAGACAATAACATGATATTGGAATACTTGCCAATATTAATAGCAATTTTACAATTCCAGGAATGGATCATGGGGTATAGAAGATGATCGACTCCTCAAAAATAAAAAAAAAACTTGCATAATATTTATAATAACAATTAAAAAATAATTTAATTCAATGAAAGAGAGGGGGGAAAGTAATTCGAGTTGATTTTGACCAAATTACTCAAAACAAATTTGAATTGGGGGGGTGGTGTTGATTTTTTTTCTTCTATTTTTATTTTAATTTCTGTTTTCTATTTCAATTTTCTGAATCAATTTTATTATTGTTTTTTTTTATTGTATTTGTATTTCTGTATTAGTTTTTATTTTATTATTTTGTTTCTCTTTTTATTTCAAATTGTATTCTATTGTTTAATTTTTATTTTTTGTTTCTATTTATAGGTCAGTTTTATTTTTATTCTATTCCTATTTCATGTTCTGTGTTTTAGTTTCTATTTTTGTTTAATTGTTTTTTTTATTATTGTTTTTATTTCTGTTATTATGTTCTTTATATTTCTATTCTGTTTTTTGTTTTCAGTGTTTCCTTTTCTATCTGTTTTCAAATTTGATTTTTGTTTTATAGTTATGTTCTCAGTTTTTTTTTCTATTTCGTTTCAGTTTATATTATATGTTTCAATTTTTGTTTCTATTTGTTTGATTTTTTTATTTTATAGTTTTCAATTTTATTTTTACTTTCTATTTTATGTTATGTTCGATTACTATTTTAGTTTCTATTATATTTGTTTTCAATTTTATTTTCTATCTCTTGTTTGGTTTTTGTGCTTTTTTTTTTTTTTATTTTTCCTATTTCAGTTTTTATTTTTTATTTTTGGTTTCTATTTTTATTTTCTGTTTTATTCCTATTTCTATCTGTTTTTAGTTTACCTTTTATTTTTGTTTTTCAGTTTCTAACGTGATTAGTTTTCTATTTGATAACTGAAACTGTTGATAAGATCGGCTCGGATCATCTGAATACTCTTCTTTGATTGGTTGAGTTACTTATATTAAAAAACAAGTCTGATGTTCAAAAAATTGCATTTAAATTTATTTTTTTTTTGCGTAGTGTCTGTGGGTTTGTTATATAATCAATGTATAGATTTGATGGATCTGTGGTACTAGTGTTTTTCTCCTTTAAAATTTTTTAGCGGGGTACCGATTTTTTTGTTGTTAAAATAGTGCCCACGCGTATGGAGCAATTACTAGTCTATATTATAAATCACAATTATATTTGAATACAAAATCTATCTCTCGCGATCTACGGCTCAAATCAATTTGAGTTGATCCAACGATCAGATTTACCTTAAATTTTTTTTTTCCGTCCAAAAATATCACTTTCACTATTCTTCTTCCATCACTTTCACTTTCTCTCCGTCGTAACTCATCACTCCTCTCTCCCACAATTTTCACATTCAACCATTTATACTTTTTTTTAATACCACTTAATTTTTTAATTTTTCTGTTAATTTACTTCTAAATTTTTAGATCAAAGAAAAATTATGAAAAATTTATAATTTCTTTTACTTTCCACTTTTGTTTTTATAAAGAAAAACATATTGAATTAAGATTTTTAATATTTTTTGTTTAAATTTCGGTGGGTTGATAGTTATATATTATTGTTATTGAGTCTTTTTTTAACACGCCGTGATTTTTTTTTTTTTTTTTACTTTCACTCCGAATTTTTATATACAAAAATTTATAAAAAAAGTTATGTAATTCTTTGGAGGAGATATTGATTAAAATTTATGGTCTTATGTTAAGTTGAATTTACTACTGTGTTGATACGTTAAAAGTTATTATTTTTTCTTATGTATGTATGATAAATCAACATTACTAAAAAATACATATTAATTTTAAGGATTAAGTATTAAATAACTGAACAATATATAACTATCAACCAATCGAAATTTTAAAAAAAAATTTATCATAATTTTTTTTATAATAAAATTTGAAAGTGAAAGTAAAAATAAAAAAATAAAAATTAAGGGGTATTAAAAGAAAAAAATAAAGGGGTTATAAAATTTTATCATAATTTTTTTTATATAAAAGTTCAGAAGTGAAAGTAAAAAAAAAAAGAATCAGTGAGTATTTAAAAAAGAATAAAATGGTTGAATGACAAAATTGTAGTTTGAGGAAGAATTAAGAATAAAAGTTAAAAGTCAAAACAAAATATCACATCAAGGGGATGGGGTTGTCAGAGGTGAATAAACCAACTCTCTTGTGTTGGTTTATATAGATAGTTAGTTTAGATTAGTTAATTTTCTGAGAGCTACCTATTTGTGATTTATGTTTTATTGATGTTATTTTTATTTGTTATTCTGCGATGAAAAATCATCAAAATTTGTAAAAAAATTTTTATCTTTTTCGCATTAGTGCCCTGGGCACGGGCAATTACTAGTTGCTAAACAATTCTTGGGGCGTGGTCTCGGGGCATTACCAGATTATTGCAGTAAACAAAAGATGTTAGTTTGAGTCATCGGTATCTCTTTGCCATACTGACTATTGGCAACAAAGAATTGGTCAAACTCTAAAATGTGCGACATTTTCCCTCATTGAAACGTATAAGAGCAAAAACACTTCTCTTAGGGTTTCCTTTACCTGGCACCCAGTCGCAGAAGGTTTCTGAAGTTAAAGGACAGTATGACACATTCATCCAGACTGCTGTTTTGCGAAGGCCACCTTAATGCTAGAAATGACCATTACATCAGCACCTTTTACATGCTACATTTGATTCTGGATAGAGTTGTGTAGTGTAGACAGAAATTTAGGGTCTGTTTAGTCCAGAACAGTTTCAGAAAACTAGTTTCCAAAAATAAGAAAAACTCATCATTTTCACATCATAATTAATTTTGAGTGGAAATAGTTTCCGGGAATTTGAAAATATATTTCTTAAAAACTGGTTATTCCACCCCCACCCCACCCCGAAAAAAAAAATAAAGAAAAAATAAACTCCAAAATTAGGTTCGAAATCCAGAAATCTACAACCAAATAGTGAGTTATCCAAAAGTATTCCAAAAAATTGATTATGAAAACAGCAACCAAACATACCCTTTATTAGAAGTTCTCTTTATCCTCTCATGGCGATCATATGGTACATCAAAAGAAAGCTCTATAATCTTGATTAGAAGTCAAATTTGTTGTTTATTTAGTCCATGGCTTCTCTTTTGCAGAGGGATAAAGGACTTATAAGAAGTTTTGAGAGATCAAGCCCTACGGCTGGTTGCCGCCGATTTGCACCGTATGCTACTGGTGGATTAGGAAGCAATTAAGAGTGCCATGTTTAATCATTCTAGGACAATTGCTCTGCCAGATGACCCTCTTCCTTCTCTTACTAGTCTTAATTCAGCTTTGTGCTGGACATTACCAATTAATCGTTTGTTGACTTGAATTGAAATTTTAAAATATTTGACTCTTGAAGAGAGGAATCTTAGTTGGTTTGGAACTTGCATTGGTTAGTTGAATGAGAAAAAATAAGTTGCAGACAATGGTATTAGGCCTCTGAGAAAGGTGACGGAAGCAAGCGATTATGCAAGCGAGAAAGGAAATTATCAGCCCAACAAACGAGGACATGCGATCGGTTGATTACATTGAGAAGGTGGTATGTTGTATTTTCCACAAGGATACCTCTCTCCGCGGCCACAGACGCATATGCAGAGACAAACCACTAACTATAGTGTACCTTGTTGCTGACCAAACACTACTCAGAAAATTTAGAAGTTAGAGAACGATTTGAGGTGTTTATGAGACTATATTATGAACAATTTTGATTGGCTGAAGATTGCCGTTAGATTTTCTTTCCTCAATCTGCAATTTCATGCTTCTGTCTTGGCCTGCAATCGGTTTACAGCCAACAATGATTGGAAATGCAATTGGTTGTCCCGATTGTAAAAGCATTTCATAATTAAATACTTGATGAGCACCGTTAACATTTCATTTATGATGTGAAATCTCATAAAAATCCTAACCTAAGCCCCACAGCATACTCGCTAAACAGTGGGTGGATTTTTTAGTCTTAAATGATTTATGTGTTACAGTCAAATGTCTTTAAGTCTCCTGTGGGTGTTCTTGCAGTTGAGTTCTTCGACCTGGAGGCTGGAACTATAATTACTCTTTTGCCAGTTTCTTGGACTCCTTATAACTCTAGTGTGGAACAAAGTTTATTAAGCCGTGGAACTTTGTCCAGAATGGTCTGATGGTATTGTCGTGTATAATTTTTTCTTTCTTTTAGCACTTCCGCTGCCTATTTACTGCACTGGGCATAGAGCTCATGCAATTGTATAACCATAAATCTCATCAATGTGATGGAACTTTATATATCAGGGATTTGTTATACCCTTGACTATTCAAGAAAGTGCGTGCACGATTCAACCGGTGAAAATAATTTGTAGATTAGCGGTGAAATTACTGCCG
>CM018907.1:10235213-10237713 GCA_009663005.1 Actinidia chinensis | reverse complement strand
TTTTTTGTATCACCCAAAACAGACAGCGTAGCTAAGGATGTTATATCCTCTTTCTGCAATGACAGCAATCTGCAACAGATACCGTTCAAGCAATTAATAATGGATGGCTATTAAGAAGGAGATTGTCATATAAATATTATGGACAATGCTTTATAAATATTATGGGGCAAAAAGTATTGTGAACCACAACAAATCGATGCATGTAGCAGGTTGAAAGTCTCATCGATCATACAGATACCATAAACCAGACAACTTTAGCATCTGATGTTGAAAATCCTAAGGCATTGATCAGCATCATTATAATTTTCTTCATGTGCTGAGGACCAGCACTCCATTGGCCTCCTGTCCAGTGTTACCTTTAAGAGGAAATAAAGGAGAAACCATTTAGATACATATTATTAGTTTCATCGCCTTTTTTTGTTATTATTTATTTTAATTACTTTATTTTATTTTATTTTTATTTTATTTTATTTGTGGGTGGGGTGGGTGGGGGTTCACAAGATGGGTCACATTTTTCAATTAAAAAGTTGCTTCAGACGGTGGTATTTCAGAACACTGAAATGTTGGATCATACAAAGGAGAGAATAAAATTCTCCAACTCCAAAGAATTGAATATAAACATGATATTGTGAAAAAAGGTAAAAGGCCTTATAAATGAAGTCCCACAAAAAACCATAGTGTTGTTAGAATTTCTCAAAAAAGTATGCACTTGATACCCCAAAAGTTCAACCTGAGATGTTTTTTCTCATTTCCCGGTTATGTGCAAGAAAAGTCTGGTGTCATCACCCTGCCTTGAGAACTGAGGTGGGAAATGTTGAGCGAGAAGTCGTATGCATGGAGGGACAGTGCACGAGCTGATTGCTCATGAAGCATCAAACCTGCAAAGTAACAGATATTATGAGGTGATGTTCTGAAACCAAAACAAGACAATATTTGCCGTGACTTAGGCACACAGAGCGAAACGGGAGCGGAGCCGGGAGCGCAGAGCGAGAAGGAAAGCGTCAATTGTTAAAATATACGAAGAGCGAGAGCGTCTTCAGAGCGCACAAATAAATAATATATTAAATTTATATATGGTATTTATTAATAAATAAAATATAAATGAATTTGATAGCCATTTTAATATTATATATATAAATATATATATATATAATATCTATACTATATATGCAAAAAAAAAGATTATTGATACAGTAATTATTACATGTGTGTGTGTATATATATATATATATAATAGTAATAATAAAGATAATAAGATAAGACAATATTACTTGTGACATCAATAGTTGTAAATGTATCACGTCAAATGAATGATGAAAATGATAAAAAAAAAACATTGGTAAACATACACGGTTATTTTAGGTAAATGTATAGTTAGATAAGTTGGTATTTTCTGACATTGATCCATAATTTAGTATTTTTTAAATAAAATAGTTTCCATATGTTGTAACCAACGAAATAAATAACGACCAAATCTTTTATTCAATAATTTAGTTTACAAGTAAGCTACAATTTCGTATACCAACGAGACTTAAATCAATGTAATTGCAAAAACTATTAAAATAAAAAATTTATGCAAATATTTTTTTATACAGTTAAAATCTTTAAGAAAATATAATTTTAAAATAAAATAAATAAAAATTTTAAAATATTCGCGCTCGACTCAAATTTAAAATCCGCGCTCTTCAAAATTTAAAATTCGCGCTCTCAAAAATTAAAATCCTCGCTTCAAAAATAAAAATCCGCGCTCTTAAAAAGAAAATTCGCGCTCTCAAAACAAAATAAAAATTCGCAAATTTCTCCACGATTTTCACCAAAATTCGTTCATAATTTCGCGATTTGGGAGCGGGAGCGAAACCCCCATATAGGCGATTTGTGTGACTAATGCTTGACCATGTAGCAATCCACCAGCCTTTGCATGAGCTCGTAAGTCTAACAAAGCGAAACAAGTAGAGTTACTCCCTAAAAAAAGATAGTTGAAGAATATGGCCTCCAAGTGCATCTCATCTGTTGTCCTGAGTCCGGGACGTGTTTCTTGTGGATTATTGACACCTAAGGCCATGTTTGTTTGGTGGGATTAGGCCGGACTGGACAACGAGTCCAGTCCAGTCTGGCGTTTGTTTTGGCAAAAAAATGACTCCGGACTAATAGTCCGATGAATATGGGACTATGCTGTCCCGGGGGTTTGGGTGGGGGTGGGACACTAGTCCCCGGACTAGCCTAAGTCGGATGAATATGTAAAATACTAATTACCCTTACACAATTGATAATTCCCCTCTCTCCCTTCTCTCTCTCCTCTTCTCCTTCCTCTCCTCGCCTCTCTCTTCTCTTTCGTTGTTTTTTTATTTTTTATTTTTTTTTGTAGTTTTTTTAATACTTTTTTTAATCTTTTTATTAAATTAATTTTTATTTTTATCCTGTTTTCTGGATAAACAATTTTAATTTTTTTTTGAGATTAACCATTTTTCTAAAAAAAATATATTTTTTAAAATAATTTAAA
>CM018907.1:10207713-10217713 GCA_009663005.1 Actinidia chinensis | reverse complement strand
TTATACGCTAATAGATGTGCAAAAATTGTCATGCGCTTCAAAATAATAATTTAATGTATAACGATAATATCATTAGTTTAGAATGGGGGTTGCAATATTAACCCAAACCCATGAATCCGTCCATTTACAGGACTCTTAAACCCACCTAAATCCACCCAAAATTTTTATAATTGAGTTGGACAGAGCAAACCCAACAAACTCGCCGGTTAGAACAAGTTGGGCTCAGGTTCTTGACGAGTTGGGAGGAGAATAAGGAAAAATAACATTACTGCCTAGATTTGTTTCTTAGATAGCACAGTTCAACTTGACAATATCAATTTGTTTCTTCATCTTTTTTATTCTTTCTTAAACCGTCATTTCTTTTTTTCAACTTTAAGCAGAGTTTTAGCTCATGTAGCACATGGAAAATATAATATGATAAATTTTTCTATCTCTAGCTATCAATGAATTGAACTACATGACTCAACCATGCAAGTTAGAAGGTATAGATAAAAAAAAAATGGAGGTTTACTTTAAAAACTAGACTAAAATTCAAGGGACTAATTAAAAATTTACTCTACACACCTCCATATACACATATCATCTCTAATTATATAATAAAGTGTACTTCTTGGTACAACCAAGCCTTCTGCCATGAAGCAAGCATTACATTGACACATGGACCATGCCTATGTCTTGTTGTGAATGGACTCTCTCTCTCTCTCTCTCTCTCTCTCTCTCTTGGACACATTCTCATTTCAACTCTCTCTCTCTTGTCTCTCTCAATGCCGCCCTGGCTTATCAATACTTTCCAAATGTTTTGGTCAGCACAATTTTTTCTTTCCTCCAACCACGTTATGGTGATCAGAAATCTAGAGTTTGATACATTGACATTTTTTTATTATATAATCATAAGATAAGTACATGATCAACTATAAGCTCCCCAATTTCTTCATGCCAGTCCATTTTCAGACACCCACAAGTAGCTTCAAGTACATGTTCAATTTTTATAATCAGTTTTGTAGTATAATTTTTATAAAAAATATTTTTAAAAATAAAAAATTATTATTTTCATATTTTGCTTATTTTTTGGTCGAAATAATTTTCTAGTTTTTGAAAAAGTATCTTTTTAATGTTTTCTAAAAAATATATATTTTTTTTAAAAAAGTCATAAAAGTTTGAAAAATGTTGACCAAACAATTTTTCTAGAGATTGTTATACAAAAATTATTATAAATTTGATTGAGTTTTCAGAGTCAGTTTTGTAACATAATTTTTTATAAATTATTTCTTAAAATAAAAAAGTTATCGTTTTTTTTAGTGGAAATGATTTTTCAGTATTTGAATATATGTTTTTCATGTTTTCTCAAAAAAATTTCTTTTCTAAAAAAAACAATAAAAAAGTTTTAAAAAACTGTCAACCAAATAATTTTTTTAAAAATTATTTTGCAAAATTGATTATGAAAACTAAACCAAACTAAACTTCTCACCCTCAATTTTGGGAGGTGGGTTTTGAGGATTTCTCTTGCTTCGTTGGTTATTGTTGAGACAGAAAGTTGGGTACAAGGAATTTATCTTGTGTGGGATTGTGGGTTTGATGAATGATAGAAGAAAAATTGAAGATAGACTCCCACGATGGTCCTGTGGTGAAAAGCGTTGACACCAAGCTGGTAGCGTGGCGAAGCTTTAACTGCAACACAAAAATAGTGAGACTGGTCGCCGGAGTTGTTTCCGTAAAACGGCTCTCCGACGGTCAAGTTAGATGACCGGAGATAGTGTATGTATGTAGAGAGAGAGAATATATGTTCTAGATAGTGCAAAATCACTTACCTTTGCAAGAACAACAGTTATCTTTATATAGCCTAACTCGGCACGTTCTTAGACGCACCAATTGCCATGCTAGTAGGTAAGTGGCTGACCAAACCATGCCTTTATGGCGTAGTCGGTAGCCCGTCATCATGCCGCTGACGTCTCCGTCTGGGTATGGGGGCTGTTAGAAGAAACTTCATCATGCAAGTTACCTTCTGTCCCTTGACATCCCTCGGGATTATCGTCGCCCGTTACCTCTCACTTGAGCTTTTAGTGTAGTTATTCATTCCGGGTTTGCCTAATAGCGAAAGCCCGGTGGTAACGATTGCCTTAGCTCGGAAAGTGCCTGTGTTTGGGAGTTCTGCACCGAGCTCCAATGCAGGGGTCCGTCGAGCTTGCTCCATAGCGGTAGCATCGCAGGAACCCCTTCCCTAGCAAGGCCAGACTCTGTTGTTGAATATTTTATCCTCTTACAATATTAAAGTTTGAAAAGTTAAAACTTTTTTTTTTCCTCTTTTGGTGCAGAGTGAAGCTAAGACTTGTAAAAATATGGGACTTAACTCAATTATGGAAAAGTTATAACAAACTAAATGTTTTTTCTAAAGAAAAAAAAAGGAGAGAGACTAGTTTTAGATTTGGGTTTTATATAAGTGTTTGGTATTGGGGACTTCTATTATATAAGGCGCTATATTATGATCGATTGTTACTATATATGCATTCAAACACATAATCTAATTCCTTGCTAACAAATCTTTTTATTATTATTGTATTGGCCATTTCAATTGTTGATATAAAGTTATAATTAATTTTGATGATTAGACTTGTAAGTGTTAAACTTGATTAAATACACTTTGAAAATTGTATTAAAGAATGCCAAATAATTTCATATATGTTCAATCACTTGATTAACTCAAAACAGCATTGCACAAATTTATTTTAAACTTATATATAAATGCATACATTGAAAACATGATTTAGAATTGAAATTAATCAATTGACTCACTCACATCCTTAAAGAGAAACATAATTGAACTCAAGAGAGTCAATATATGATCATAATGACTTTCTACTAGTCAAAATCATCATGCGAATGAAACTTGTAAAAGTGTTAAACCATCACTTAAACTCATATTGAATAGTTAACGACATTTATTTTTGAAGAAGACAGTGAAATCACTGCTATTGTCACAAGTTTAGTCGACCAAACTTGTTGACCGAAGATAGAGAACCTCAACCGAAGATTCAAATGAAAAAAATAAGGGTTCACTAGAAGCAAAGAGTAAAGTCGACCGAAGTTGAATTTTGGTTGACTGAAGTTGAAGAACCAAGACCGAAGTTGAATAGAGTTTCAAATAAATGAATTAAGGGTTTACTAAAAAATTAGAGCAATGATGACCGAAGTTAAAGTTCGATCGACCGAAATTGATAAAAATCTGTACCGAGATAAGTTTCAGTCAACCGAAGCTAGTTGAAAGTTCAAATAAAGAATTGAAGGGTCATTGAAAAAATAAAACAACCTCGACCGAAGTTGAGTTAATGAAGCCTTTAGTAAAAGAAATGAAAAGCTCATTAGAAAATCAGAACAACATCGACCGAAGTGAAAGTTCGGTTGACCGAAATTTAAAAACTTTGATCCTGCACTTTCAAATCAAAATCCAACGGCTGAGATTCATTCAGAAGGCTAAATCACAAGCATTTAATACAGCAACAACTATATTCAAGATTGCATTTATAAATTCAATCTTTTCGATTATTGGGAAGATATTGAAGTGTCATAAAAATTCATCTACTCTTATATTCAATACTTCAATCCCTTGATCATTTATTGAGAGCTAAATTTGTAAGATCAAAGAGAGCAATATCACTCTAGAAAGAAAACTTTATTGTATTCATCTTTTATCTAGAGTTGGTGAGTTTTAGTTATTACTACAATTACTTCTTTTTGAGAGGATTACTTTAAGTGATTGTAAAATTTTCAATAGAGGGATTCTCTTAAAAACTAGAAGTATTCTAGTTATTATAAAGGTTTTCAAACACTCACAAGCTTGAAGATAGTAGACATTCAAGAAGAGCTTAGAGAGTGAACGTAGACAAACATTTACCTAACCATTATAAATTGTTTGTACTATTTTCTCTCTTTTCATTAATTGCTTATATATTTAGCATAGATTAGAGTGCATAGTTAATCTATTATTTACATAAAATTTAATTGATCATTAACCCTAACAAACATATTTCACCCCCTCATACTTTTCTTTCTAGCTAACATCAATTAATAAATAAAAACTAATTTTATTCTTTTTATACAATATGATGAAATTTGTTAATAAAAAATGTAATGGATGCACACTTTGAATTCGTGGAGGAAAATTTTTACATTTTATTTTTTCTCCATAAATTCTTCTACAAGTCGTTGATCCAAATATAACCTGAGACTATATTTGAATTAGAGATTAAATAAAGCTATGGACACTCCATGAATTAACGAATGAAGTACGTTGTACTCAAGTGTAGGGGCGGAGGCAGCATAGGCCCAGGGTGGGCAGCTGTCCCCCCTCAAGTTTAATTTTTTTTTTTTTTACCTATAGTTCCAGAATTATTTTTCAATTTACCCCCTCTCAAAAATTATAAATGCTTCCCATAATTTTTTTTTAATGATTGCCCCCCTAAATATTTTTTTTGGCTCCACCACTGCTCACGTGAGGTGTAAGTCCCATCTCTAATTGTTAGCGAGAGATCCATACCTCATGTGAGAATGAAGTAATTTATTCGTTAGTTTATGGAGTGTACCTAACTGTTAAGTATTTAGTGAGGAAAAATGAAAAAGAAAAGGGAAAAGTTAGAAAAAAAAAAATCTTTTCATTTTCTCTCACGAAATCTTTGATCCAAATACAACGTAAGGGCATCTACAATCTTTCATTAAATCCTTCATTAAGTTCAAATTAGTAACAAAAAAACAGAGGCTTAAAAATAACTATAATATATCTGATCAATTTGATATCAAATTAAGGAAGCTTTCAAATTCTTCATCAAATAATTTATGAACCAAAATTTCATTTACCAAATTTCAAGAGTCACAATTTTTTTTAATTTGATGAAGTTTTAAAAAGAGTAAGGATTGACGTTTTTATTAACAAAAATGCTTAAAAGAGGTATATGAACTTTGTTTGGGATTTTTCAGGAAAAAAAAAATCTAGAATACCATAAGGATTATATATATATGCAAACCACCAATAACCTAAGCTGCATGCTATATGCAAACCATCACGCCATTATTTTCCCTTTCATGTAAGATGATAGAGAGAGAATAGATGGTAACATATATCAAATCTAGATACCATAATTTTGTGTTTGAATTAACGATTTGGAGAAAGAAATAAAAAAAAAAGTTAAAGAATTCAACATTTCAAATTTAATTTTTTTAATTAAATTTTATTTTTTAAATACAAATCATTCCCTAAATCTTTTATTCAAATATAGTCCGATTTTTATGCATGTATGATATTTTCATTGGTAGATTAAAATGTTAATAACCAAAAAATAAAAATAAAAAGACCCATTAGTAATACTACAAGGCCCAAAAATATTGACAACATGGAAGTATAATAATATTTACACTCTACTTTGTACAAAAACACAGTGTTAATATAAATCAAAAAAAGAATTAATAATGCATCTCAAAAGTTAAAAAAGGGTTAAATATTAATGACCTCCCATTAAATTTGTGCCAATATCAGGTACCTCTCATAAAATTTCTGTAATAACATTAACCCCTCTTCTTTTGCATATTTCGGACTCCTCCTTCCTAAGATGTTGGTTAACTGACATAGACGGAAAAGGATGATGTCATCCCGTCTTTTTTTTGAAATACTAGCTTTACCCCTATTTTTGGTTAATGGCCAAATTATTGATTTTTTCATAAAACATATCCGTCACGTGTGGGGCCAATTTAGTACAAAATCACTCTCGATTAACACTATTTTGGAGACAACACTAATATAAGAGATTAGTGTTATTTTAAAAAGTTGGAGTAAGGTTTAAAATTTATCCAAATAAATTTAAAAATTAAATAATGCAAAAGACCCTATTTTAAACTATCGCTTTGAGTCTATTTACAAATGAAGAACCACTTTTGATACGATTTAATTTTTTTGGCAGTGCATATTTTTACTATTTTAGAGTTATTCCTCTAAAATAAGTTTAAAAATTTAAAAGAATTGTCTAACTATAATGACAATTACGTATACTATGTTTACACACACTCTAGTACTATATTAAACTGGCCAACCCATAAGACTGTGTTTTGATTAAGAATTTGATGAGGAAAAAAAATTTACTTTTTCTTTTTCTTAATCAAATCTTTAATCCAAATACGGTGTAAATCACATAGAAAATGAAAAAAGAAAGGTAAAATCCATGAGATCACAGAAGGTATTTTTTAAGTCATGGCCATCCATTAGATAAGGCACCAATTAGGGCCTTCTAATTTCTATGTACTTGGTAAATAACTTTGAAGTGGGAAGCCTCACTGTTGGGTAAGTGGTGCCGCCCTATCCCAAGGCATATTCTCATTATCATTGCTTAATTTAAGGATTCATTAAATTAAAGTATTTATATGATTAATTAAGTACTTCTTCTTTTATTGCTCTTAAACTATGGACAGGTCCAAGTAAACAAGAGAAGAATAACACCGAAAGACAAAGAAAACCACCACAATCGTAGTATTCCCCTCCCCCTCCCAGTTATTTTAATAGTCAGAAAACTTGGTCCCTATGTATTTGAGCCCCTAACCCACATCACTGATCCACCCCCACCCACCCTCTTACTTAATCCAACAGTCAATAAAACCCTCTCTCCCCCCACCCTCTCCCTCATTCCAATAATCCTCAATCCAATACTCTCTCTACACCCACCCACCCCCTTTCCATTACTACTCACGAAATCTCTTTATCTACCCCTCCCTCTCCCCTCAATTCCATAGTACTCTAGAATCTCTCTCTCTCTCTCTCTCTCTCTCAAATGTTGGGAAAGAAGATGGGTTCTATGAAGAAACTAGCCAAGAAAGTGAAGATAAAGGGAGGGTCATCTCAACAAGAGTCTTTGCTAAGGGAATCATGCAATACTCACGATCAGGAAGGATCATCTCCCCCCTCATCGAAAACGCCGACTGGGTTTTTTGCGCTCTACGTGGGGGAGGAGAGAGAGAGGTTCGTGGTACCAACGGGGTACCTCTCTCACCCCCTCTTCAAGATGCTGCTGGACAAGGCCTACAATGAGTTTGGGTTCGAGCAGAGGAATGGGCTTGTGGTGCCCTGCAGTGTGGGGGCTTTCCAAGAGGTAGTCAGTGCTGTTGAGGGATGCCAAGGCAAGTTTGATTTTGGAAACTTGGTTCAAGAGTTTATTTAGAAATACGTGTGTAGTCCTATTGCTTGATTTGGTGACTAGCTATGATCTTTTAGCAGAAGGTTGTGGTTGCTTAGAATACATGTATTGTATGTACATAGAGCAGTTTCATCAAATTTGATGGCAAGTATTGATCAAATTCATGGGACCTCTCCTCTCTCTCTCTCTCTCTCTCTCTCTCTCTCTCTCTCCTCTCATTGTTAATTGAGCAATTAGCAAACAATGAGAGCAATTAGCAGCATAATTTTCCAATTTTTTTATCAAAAAAAGTAATAGGAATTTAAAATATATGGACAATCTGGTTGTGCGCCCCTCATGACACTAATTAACTTCGAATCTACACTGTATATCTCACCTATTGGATAAAATTCTGGTGACCAAATTGGTTCTCTCTCTCTAATTGACCAAGAAGCATAATTTACCAAATTAATTGACAAAAGTGGTTAAGGAATTTATTTAGAGGGTGAAAACATATATTGTTGCTATGGATGGCAATTATCTCGAAAAAATCGGGTCCCCGCCCCGCCACTAATAGGAAGGGTTTGGGGTAGGAATAAACGAGTTCGGGGCGTATGGGGAAAAAAATAAAACCCGGGTCGGGTTCGGGTTTAGACGCCCCGAACCCGCCCCGATTAACTATAAATTGACAAAATTACCATTTTTTTAAATTATACCATAATATTATATATATATATATTATATAATGATATATTTTTTTATACCTTTTATAAAAAATATATATAATTATTAAAAAAAAATTAAAATAGGGCGGGGTGGGGGCGGAATTTTGAGTCCCAACCTGTCACGGGTTTAGGACAGGGGTGGGAGAGAATTTTCTTAATCGGGTCAATATCGGGTTGAACAATCCTGAACCCGCCACATTGCCACCCCAATTGTTGCCTTGCTTCATTTGGTGAGTATGGTCTTCTATTGTGAGATTATGGTTGCTTAGTACATGTGCTGTACGTAGTGGAGTCCCACCAAATTTGGTGGCAAGTTTCGATCAAATTGATGGGAGCCTCTCTCCACTCTCAATTGCTAATTGACATTAGGAGCATAATTTATCAATTTTTTATCGAGAAAAGAATTTAGAATTTGAAGTGTGAAAATAAGATTGATTCTTGTGTGGTATGTGTGATACTGATTTTGAATCTATATCATACATCTTATTTTTAGATAAAATTCTGGGAAAAAAAAATTGTGGGTACCTATTCATGTTTACCACAAACTGAGTGGTTCTCTCTCTAATTGACCAAGAAGGATAATTTATCCCTCTCTCACTCTCGCTATTTGACCGAGAAGCATAATTTACCAATGCGGTTCTCGCTCGCTCGCTCTCTCTCTCATTTACAAAGAAACTTCATTAATTACCAACGTGGTTGGCACCTAACCTTGTCCTCCTTATTCCTTACCAAAGGATTTGTTAACGAACTAGGAGTAGCTTCAAAGAGTATATTTTATTCACCCTTACACTTTTAATAAATGTATCCTCTTGTTTCTAATTGTGTTCTTCAATCATTTACATTTTAGGTCACTTTCATTCAAATGTTGTTTGCTTAAGCGTGTAGCTACGTTTCATAAGGCAACATAGCCTCCCTCTTTCCATCCATAATGTAGCAGATGGATAAAAAGATCATTTTAAAAATGAACTTAAAGTATGAAAGTTTATTTGACATAATTAAAAATAAAAGGTACAAAAAAACGTGGTGCACTGTAAACTTTAATTTATCAAATTCTTCATAAAAGCACATGACGTACACCTACCCTTGATAGCTAATAGTTTACTTATTTCTTCAAGGTGTCCATTATCATTAAAGCACTGCTAACTAAAAACGAAAATAGTTCAAGGCCCAGTTTGAATTAGTTTTTTCTTTTAGATTTTTTAATTATTTTAATTTTTGATTGTTTTGACTAGATCTGATGATTTTTTTTACTGTTTTGGTTTATTTTGAAGAGATGAATCTGAATATACAAAAGAAATTGTTCAAATCTAACCAAAAAAAAATTTACTAATAACAAGAATTTAGTTAGTTTGTTAAGTAAAAATAATTTCTTGTGATTTTTTTTTTCAATTAGATGAAAATTTTTATATTTTCAAACTCATCTCGTCGAGGAGAACCAAAAAATAAAAAATTTTAATCAAATAGTAAAAAAAAGTCCGATAAAGACTCAAAAAAACTTAGTTCAAACTGGGCTAAATACATGCATTTGTAAGTCTTGAATACTTTATGCATTTATGTGATATCGATGGGGAGAATTTTGTATCCCTACGCAAATACTTGACAACATAGAAAGACATCTACATACAAAAGAATTGGTTAAACTGTCAACTAGTGCCTTCTAGTTTTCATCGCGACCCTGAAAATTTTCTATTTTTTTTGTTTAGGCCCTGCAAGTTTCATAATTATGTCAATGCGTCCAACGCAATAACGGAGGTGCAAAACCTGCCATGTGATTCTTAAGAGCTAATTTTAGAGTTCAAATTAGATAAAAGGGATAACTTCGTTCACACCCCCTGAGGTTTGTCATAATGGCACTGACCTTCGCCCTGTAAAAGCAAAAATGCCATTATCCCCTGACCCCAGCCCCCCCACCCCCACCCCACCCGCGATTTTTTATTTTTTTATTTTTCCTTTGAATTATTTTTTATTTATTTTTTTTTTTTTTTTTTAAATCTAATTTAGTTTTTTTATCAGTTTTTTTTGGATAAATATTTTTTTATTATATGTTTGTGTTTTTTTTAATTTTTTTTTTCATTAATTAATTTTTAATAAAAAAAAATAAATAAAAATAAAAAGAGAACACAAATT
>CM018907.1:10172713-10175213 GCA_009663005.1 Actinidia chinensis | reverse complement strand
GTTGATCATCAGAGCATTCAACTAATGTCAATTAATATTGTAGTCTTTGGCATCTTAATTTATTTACTCCCTATGTCCCAATTTGTTAGTCAATTTTCAATATTCTAGATACCCAAAAAATCGTCTATATTGTTTAATTTATATTATATTAGATGATTTTGAAAACTTTGTATATAAGAACTAATTCAGATCTTATGAATATATTTTTTAAAAAATCTTAAAAAGTCATTAACAAAAATATATTATTTGTTGATCTGATTAAAAATCAAAAAATAACAAACAAATTGGAACGAAATGAATAGTTAATTAATATCCAATGATGTACTAATCGTGAGATTCCTATGCATTTCCTTTAACACTCAAATTAATTAACATACGATTAGTTAATTAATTTGTTCATCAAAAAATGTTCATGATGCTAGGGAATATCATGACATGGATATTCTTTTCCTAAAGTCTATTTTTTTTAATTGATGTTAAATAATACTTATATGTATGTGCGATAATTCACGTAAGTCTCCGTTGATAACGATAGGGCCACCTACTAATTTATACAAGTTGTTCACTAAAACAGTTGTGTAACTGTTTGATTTGATTAGTTTTACCTAACTAACTTATCAAAATACGCAATTAATACCTTCTCCTACTTCAAACTCAACAATGTAATTTTCGTCCAGGGTTTTGCATGGAGATTTCATTCACAATAGCAAGATACTTAAAAATATTTTTTTTATACCTCAGTACATGGTCCAAAGGACCGACTAATTTAGAGACCAATCCCACTGTCCGTTAGTGGGTAGCTCGACTAAAGTCAGGGAAAAATCTCATATGTATTGGGCTAACTGAGGAATTGATAGCACCTAAAATATTTCGAACATTAGATTTTAAAAGGGAGTATACCTCTAAATCTCTGACCTAGATGCTTGAAAATGTTAATATCACTTTCTCTTGGAGTACAAAGCTTCAAAAATTTTAAAAATATTTTGCATAAGAATTTCATTCCTTCTTCTAGGGTTAGTTAGGCAATCTTAGGTGAGTTGAGCGTTTGCCTAAGGTTCAAAGTGGTCAATTCAGTACCGATCGGCATACCATTTTAGCTATTGGTACGGTACGTACTGGTACCAGTGTACCGTTCTGAATTTAGAGCTACATATATTGTAAAAATCTCGTAAATGTATGTACCGTTTTGAATTTAGATTCTATTGAAGCTAATAGAATCTAAAAACAATACAACATGACATTCCAGCAAAAATCACAAGTTCTAGGACCAGTGTAAACAAGATCGATAATTAAAGTACCTGAAAAAGACTACAAATACTATTGCGTTTTTTTTATGTAAATTCTCCAAATCTAGAAGGGCTTTTTAATAAATATAAAAACCCAAGGGGTCCTTTACTATTAGTGTCAATCGGGCGGGCCGCCTAAACCCGGCTCCATTCCATACGACCCGAGTTTGAACTCTCTAAGCCCGAGCCCAAGCCCGAGCCGAGCCCGTTAACCAACAAACTCAAACTTTTTATCAAATTCAAGTCTGAAAGCCAAAAGGAGTCCGAACCAGGCCCAAATTTTCATGCTCGAAATTGAGCCAGAATTCCCCCACCTCCAACGGCTTTTTTTTAATTTTTTGAATGTCTTTGTAATTGTTGAACCATTTTGCCCTTCCCAACCTCCATAAAACTACTAGTTTTATGGGAAAAATTATAATATTAACGTAATTGACCAAATTAACCCTCTTAACAGCTATATAACGACTAATTTTTAGATTTTTTAGTCAATTAACCCCCCAAAAAAGTCTATAAATACCTTATAATCTCCACCATTCTTCTTCTTTCCAATCTCACTTCATCTCTCTAATCTTTTTTACGAAACAACTCTCTCAAGTGTTGTAAAAGTTTCATACTTTCATATTCAACAATAGTCAACTTTGTCACCACTAATGAACTCTTATATTTTCAATGTGAAAGACATTGATTGCAATGAGGTCGAAGAATTTAATTCATTTGAGAAAAACTATTATGTACCTCAAATGAATATTGTCACTGGTGACGCATCAACTCAAGGTATCCAAGACACCTCTACTGTCAGCACTGCCATCGGTACTAAAAAAAGATCATAAGTTTGGTCAAATTTCATCGGAGTTACGGTAGTGGAAGGAGGTATGTCCATACAAAAGGCAAAATGCGTGATTTGTAAAAAAGTTGTGACTTGTTCTATGGAGGCATAAGTCACTTAAAAAGGCACAAGATTAAATGTAAGGAAAAAATTGGGCCAAGAAGCTGGTAAAAGACAATCACAACTAAATTTTTTTTACCAATGGGAGCTTGAAATTTTTTTCTTTTTCCAATGCTAAAATGAGAAAGGGGTTGGAAATTTACACAGTTGCTGCTGAGCAGCCTTTTACATTTGGTGTTATGACATATTTGAATGTTTTAAAAAAAATATATTAACCCCCAATTTCATATTGTATCTAGGAATACCATTAAATTTGATTGTTTTAAAG
>CM018907.1:10165213-10167713 GCA_009663005.1 Actinidia chinensis | reverse complement strand
TCTATTTTGTACGTTTTGTTTTACAATCTATTTTCTAGATAGAACTAGTTTGGAAAATTATTTTTCGAATTTGTTTAAATAATCTATTTTTGTTAAATTTATTGAATTTTGTTTCTATTATAGAAATGAAAACTAAAATCCTACCCCTCCTTCTATACCACCTGCTACATCATTTGTGGCTGTTGCGGGTCCGAATGTGATCCCTCTAGCGGTTCCAGTCAATCATGGCAATAAGCTATAAAAATTTAACATAATAGAGTTTAAACGTTGGCAGCAAAAGATGTTATTTTACCTTACAACTCTTAACCTAGTGAGGTTTCTCAATGAAAGTGTTCCAGTTCTGACCGAGAGACGATAGCTCCGGAAAGGGTTGCGGCTATTGATGCATGGTCACATGCTGATTTTCTATGTCAGAATTATATCCTCAAGGCTTGGACAACATTTTGTATAATGTTTATAGTTAGATCAAGATAGCCAAAGAATTATGGGACTCCTTGGACAAAAATTACAAGACAGAAGATGTCGGGCAAATAAATTTGTCATCGGTAAATTTCTTGAATACATGATGGTTGATTCCAAATCAGAGATAAGTCAGGTTCAAAAAATACAACTCATCCTGCATGGCATTCATGCCGAAGGTATGTCGATTGGTGAGTCTTTTCAAGTTGCTGCGATTATTGAAAAGTTGTCACCGGGTTGGAAGGAGTTCAAATACTATCTCAAGCATATGTGCAAGAAGATGAAATTGAAAGAACTGATTGTTCATTTATGGATTGAAGAGGATAACCGTAACTCTGACAAGAAATGGAAAAACCCTATAGTTGCTAAGGCCAATGTGATGGAACATGGAGGAACTTCAAACTCAAAAATGCATAAGCATACTGGCCAAGTGATGAGAATCAACAAGCACCATTAAAGGATCCATTGCATGTTCTTGTTGGGCCTGTCACTAGTGCAAGATCCAAGAAGATCAAATAAGCACTTCATGGGTTGATTCAAGAGATTTGGGTTGATTCTAAAATGGGGCATTCCAATCTTGGCCCAAGGAGTATGAAGGCATAATAAATTTAATCCAAACTATTGATGGGGCTGAATGACTTGGCTGATTGACTTGCCTATCTCAGAGGATTAAATGGCTGATTGATTTGCCTATTTTAGGGGATTAAATGGTTAATTGATTTTCTAATTCCATGCCAATTAATTGGGTGAGAATTAAATGGCTGGTTGACTTGCATATTTCAGAGGATTAAATGGCTGATTGACTTTTCAATTCCATACCAATTAAATTGGTTGATTAACTTGTCAAAATCAGCCTTAATTTTAGGTTTCTATTATTTAGTCTTTTTTTATCTACTTTCCTATGTTGGAACAAATTTAGTTTTCTTTTCCTTTTCAGCCATGTTTTATAAATAGCATGCACTCATTGTAATGCAGCACAATTTGGAGTGAAATAAAAAAAAAACATGAGATTTGCTTCTTCTATTGGTTCTTCACAGAACTTGTGAACTTATCAAGGATTCTTCCTTGTGGCGTACAAATTTTATACCTTCGGTTCGTGATTCAATTATAATTATTGGGTTGGGGTTTATTACTTTATACTTTCAATTCGCATTTTATTTATAAACGTTGGGTCGGAGTTGTCTATCAAAAGAAAAATCCTAATTTTGTTGAGTCTCAAAGCGTGGCGTTTGAGGTTCGCATCACCAAGGGACTAAGCAAGGACCAAAAGGTGGTGGGAATAAGAAGGCTAAGTTCTAAAGCAAATACTTAAAGTGTGACAAGATAGGACATCGTGCAGCCGAGTGTCGAAGTAAACCTAAGGATGGATATGCTAACAAGAAGCCTGCACAAGCCAATTTGACTGAAGTGAAGGATCTCTCTGATGGTATTTCAGGCATGCACCTTTCGGCTGTTGTGTCTGAAGTGAACATGATTGGTTCCAATCCGAAAGAATGGTGGGTGGACACTGGCGCTACTTGTCATATCTGTTCGGATAAGAGGATGTTCACCTCCTACAATAAGGTGAAGAATGGAAAGCAATTGTACATAAGTAACTTCGCAACTTCTGTTGTTGAAGTAAAGGCAGGGTGATGCTAAAGATGACTTCGGGAAAACAATTCACTCTCAACAATGTGTTGTATGTTCCAAAGATTCACAAGAATCTCGTCTCTAGACTTCTGTTAAGCAAAAATGGGTTTTAGACTAGTCTTTGAATCGAGCAAATTTGGACGCACCAAGAGTAGAATGTATGTTGGTATGAGGTACTTGAGCGATGGGCTCTTTAAGATGAATGTATTGACTGTTGTACTACATGTTGCTATGAATGAAAATAACACACATTTTGCTTACATCGTTGAATCTTCTTATATTTGGCATGATAGATTAGGATATGTTAGTTATGGTTCATTGAAGAAATTAGTTAATATGAATTATCTGCTTAAGTTTGAACTTGATCCTAATCACAAATTTGAAGTATGTGTTAAAGCTAAAATGATTAGAA
>CM018907.1:10160213-10162713 GCA_009663005.1 Actinidia chinensis | reverse complement strand
ATTACCTATATGCGGGGTTTGAACTATGGCCAGTTCCGTAAGAATAACAAGGCTAAATTTTCTAAGCGCACTTAATGAAGAACCAGGAGATGTTCAAGGCCAAAATGAATACAACTAAGAGAATTGGGTGTGTCGAAAAAATTCTGTGTGAACTCTATTATCTTTGTTTACACCAACAGTTGAATAGTTCAAAGCATCACGTCCACTAATTAGCTAGTAAATCAGATACTTTTTCACAAGGGAAGGTTCAAGGCTAACCGCTACCTATCCTATACAGGACTTCTCCTAAATTGAATTCTCTCTTGAAACTTGCATATTGTTGCATTTCTATTTCTGTTAATTTCATTCATGTGAGGGATTGCAGGAGAATGAGGTTTTAACCCAGAATTTTCCAGAATTTTTGGTTAAGTTCGAGCTAAAAATTAAAAGAGTTTTGTCAATCTTTTTGAGCGGTTCCAAGTGGCAACGTATTTTTTTATATGTAGAGATTAACATCGAGTATTTGGTTATTGAAAACTATTTAAAATTGAATGAGAAATTGATATCAAAGTAAGCTACTTGAAATGACTAAACTTTGGTGTTCTTTATGCTCTTTGCTTTGTCCCACATTTGAAAAGAGATGGAGTGTGAAGTGACTTATAAAGTCATACTTCCACTCCTTGGGTTGGGCCCTAAGGGGTACCCAAGTTTTTAGAAAAAGGGGAGTTATGGATGGGTTGGGCCCAAACTGTGGACTGGGTTAAAAACACCATACGTGCGCGCCGCTGCCGCCAACGAGAGGCGAAGACAACCGGATAGCGAGAAGAATCACCTTCTCTCTCAGCTCGGCTCGAGCACAAGACGAGTTGGGTTGGGTTGGGTCAAAAAGATAAAATGGGCTTGGCCCATTGGGCCTTATCTTTTTATTGAAAATTCATTTGGGCTTATTATTTTTTTTCTGAATCCCATATTATTTTAAATTTAAACCCAAATGGACCTAACGGTAACAACCACACCAGTTCGTCTCATACGCACCTGTTCACCAAATAGGTTGCCTCGATTTGGTGTCAACGGTCAACGGCAACTGGATATGACTTTTCAGACTGTCTTTTCGTTGCCTACATATAAAATATTTCTCCAGCAGTTCAAGATACTTAATTTTCTCTAGAGAAATACAGTGCTTCTGCAACTCTTATATTGTCCATTGCTTTCCTTTCTGAGAGAGAGAATTTGATACACAAATCTGGTTCGACAAGCTTGAAGTTCGAAGTGCTTCAACGTGAAGTAGATTGTTGGATCCTAGGAGATATACACCGATCAACTTGTAGCACTGTAGCGAGGGCAAATTTTGCCTTAAGGAGATTGTGTCAAACATAAGCCTCAATCAATAATTATATTCGGATTAAGTCTACAAACTAGATACATAATAGTTTATTGTTTATGGATTTATTATAATAGTGGGTAAAGAGTTAAATCCCTATACGTTGAGAAATCAAATATACGGTGTTACCAGCCTACTTCGTTTTTCTAACAAATTGTTATTTCCTTAAGTACTTAACAGATTTTCCTACATTATTTATATCAGATCTTCTAGCATGAGATATCAACAATTTAGAAGATACTGTTAGAGTATTGCATAAAAAAGTAGAAAATTTATGTTGGATGCTACCCACCATTAAAATACTACATATCTAATACTAGGATCTACAAAAAAATACCGAATCATCGTAACTGATTTTATTTTTGCTTTCAATGGTAGTATAATTTTATCAAATGATTGGGATACAGTATTTTCCATTTGTGATTTTTTGTCTATTTTTACACTGCTACTAACAAATGTTCCATTGTTTACGACTCCATTAGTTATCACACACATTTATAATATTGCTGAGGTTTTAAAGGATATAGGGAATATACAATTTTTAAAGATGCATGTGAGAAAATTGAAGAAAAATTTTAAAAATATTGGGAGACCTTGCCACCTCTTTTTCCACTAGCTCTGGAATGGATCTTAAAATCAAATCGATTGGTGTAAAGGGCTTTAATAATTTAATTTATGAATGTTTGAAGTTTCACATCTTAAGGGTAACACAAACGAACGTTAAAATCATTAACAACTCTTTACGAAATAAAATAATCATCTTTGCTTTTCTACTCCTTCTAGTTCATTTAGCAGTTCAATGAGGTGCACTATTTATAAAACCGAACCTAACCGGGACGGAAAACAGTGACCGTGACGGTTTAATTACAATCCGAAAATGTTATATGAACCGGATTGACCGCCGACGGCCTTTATTTAAAAAAATCATTGAACCGGGCCGTATTTTGTGAACCGGCCGGTTTTTGAAAAAAAGTAAAAAAAACACAAATTATTTTTAAAAAAACACAAATAGTTTCGTGTAATAACCCGACTTTTAAGTTTTGGGTTTGTAATTGACATAATTAATAACTTGTGGGATAAAATTCAAGAGGACATTTAAATAGAGATGAATAATGTAATGTAGAGTTGGAAGTGGGCTAA
>CM018907.1:10150213-10157713 GCA_009663005.1 Actinidia chinensis | reverse complement strand
CTATCAATGAAATTCACTTAATTTATGTATATTTTGGTATTTTAGTTTTGTATGTAATAAACAAAAAAAAAGAAAGAAAAGCATAAAAACCACAAAGAAGATAAAACATTCACTTACATAAAATAAACAAAACCAAATGAAGAAAACAAAAAGAAGAAAAAGATAAAAACACAAATAACTAAAAAACAAAGCACGCTAAGAAAGAAAAAAAAAATAGGCAGGCCGAGCCCGTGCCAATCCGAGTTCGAGCCTAAAGTTGACGCAAGGTGGAATATCAAAAGAGACAGAACACGTCCATCCCTTCCCCCACAAAAATAAACCTAAATCCACTAAGGGGTATTCCGTGGAATCCACAAGAATGAAGAGAAAATACTCTGAATTTTAATTTATGCCAAAACTGGTTTGCCCGAGGCTACAATATGCTTTAAATAAATAACTCAGTAAACCCTAATTCGTGTTATGCACGGAATTAGGCAAGAAAATAAGAAAAATTACTCAAAAGGAAAATTGCTTTTAATTACCAAATCAACTCCTACTCACTTAGGAAAATTTCCCACAACCGGATTAATTCGGTACTCGTTACCATAAAAAGTTATACCTAAACAATAATTAACGAAAAATGCAAATTGGGCCTTTTTGGTGGGCCCGGCACACATAGAATTTTTTCGCGAAACCGGCGGGGGGCTCATGGCCAAACGGCGATGAGTTCTGATCTCCCTCGACGATTCCATTCTACATATCCGAATATCCCTGGCAATTCCGTCCGTCGGTTGCCCGTGCATTCCTACTATCACTTTTTCTACTTTCCGGATTTCCTATGACTAGACTACGATCCTGTTCGCTTCAATCTGGACAAGCTACTGAGTATGTCTATTCTACATTCAAAAATTACAAAGCACCAAATTTTATACGCTGGGCCTGATCCCTAGTATGGCTTGGGGGGTCCGGCCCGTACCACCCGACTTCTTTTAGACCTAACCAGGCTAGCCCAAAGCCCGACCAAAGAAGCCGGAACTCATTTGTGCCTAAGGGTGCCCAGCCCATCCCATTCGACAACACCCTTTAGCCCAGTCTCTCCCTCGACCAACAGCACTGTTGTACTATAATCCTAACCTACGAGTAGCAGATGTCCAAGGGAATCTAGTAGCCTAAAAAAACCGACATGCGATCCTGATTGCCATTCTTCAGTTCGCCGCCATCCCCTGTCGCCGACCTCCAATCCACCCAGGTTCTCAGAAAACTTCGCTGTCTCGCCCCTCAAGTTTGATAGGCTTTGAGGGGAGTTTGGGCGAATACTTGAGTATCAGTTTTGTACCAATCGAAATCTGAAAAATTAGCGGAACAGGCCTGAAGGGCTTGGTACACCCGGAATGCTCCTGTACAGCATAGTATTCTAGTTGTTACGAAACAGAAGGATTTGTGTATCTTTTTGGAGCGCTACGGTACGTATCGTCCGGTACGAGACGGGACAAGATTGACAACTTTGACTTGGCTTGAGGCCCAATAATAATAATAATAATATAATTGCACCTATGAAAAAACATGTAAATATTTGAAGGAGTAGCAAAAAATAGAAAACTTTTATTTGATGGATAGGCCCCAAAAATATTAATGAGCAAAAGCATAACAAAAAGAAAAAACTTCTGAGTTGCAGGTCTAACTAATGCAGTAAAAATCTACTTGGTCTAAATTCATTACCATCATTGCCACTGTGTACCCACCACGGTCCCCCGACTACAATATCCTAACCCAGTTCTAACAATTAATTTAAATACTATTCATCTTATTTCTTCACAACACCTCACTCTGATCAGACTTCTAAAAATGCATACAACGGTTAGTTGATCTAACTAAATTTTTTATGTGCCTTTGGCTTCTAATTTCACTGGGACAATGTCAAACAAGAAACATACTATTTTTGGTTTATGAGAATACATTTAATGTAAAAAACAAAAAGGTCTCATCCACTGAGGAGACAGTTCCGTTGTCCATGACGTACTTATGATATTGACTAATAAATAAATGTAGACATATTATAACTACAAACTACACCATGTTCATTGCCAGAAAAGAGTGCATTGGTAATGTGGTTGTTTTTTTGATGATAAAATTCAAAGTTTGCATGTGATGTGGCATAAGTACGGTGGGCCGTTCATTTCTTGGGAGGGTATGAAAATCAGTTCTGACTAACGACACACGATCAAAGCAATTTAATTGTAAAAGTTCTTTTTCTGTTCTATGTTATGTGTAAGTAATAAACTAATAATCTTGTCTAGGGCTTTTATTTGTTTTTTTGGAAAAAATAAATCTTCTATCCATAACTCACCCACCTACTGGCATTAAATTGCGATCCATAATGCATAGTGACGTAATAATTTGCAATTGAAAGACCACATAATGAAAGTCACATTATTTTGTTTAAGAATTTTGTACCAATTTTATTTTATTATTTTATTTTTTCCAAACATTACCCTTTGTTTGTTATGTAAAAGTCAAAAACAAACTAAAAGCTCACAGATGAGACTTGATCGAACCACTTGACCAATATATAATATGACTGTGAGTTTCAAAAAATGAATTTTTTCATGGAGCGGGATAGGATACATGTGATATCATCCGTATAGCTAATATGTATATATATATATATATATATACACCTTTTATCCTGTATAAACTTTGAACGTATTTGGTAGAATTGAGTTGAAGTTAATAAGTTTTTCATAAAAAATTGCATTTTTATTTTATTTTATTTTTACATCCACTCACCTTAAGAATTAAAAAAATAGCAAAAATGCGATTTTGACACTGTAATATAGAATTAAAAAGTTGTGTCAAATACTCTATATAATTTTTAAGATAAAAAAAAAATAGAAGTTGTAACTTATAAGTTCTATCAAAATATACTAAAAAAATAGCTTTTAAAACAGAAAAAATAAAAACTGCAGCAAAAAGTCCCAACTTATGCTTAATCACATTAAAGCAAGCCAAGGTTTAATAATAATATTATCAAAATGATACAAACAAATAGAAATGCTCGTTCATAGAGGACTGACTGTGTATGTGGAGGGCAAGGAACCGTGCGTGCTTTACGAGAAAGCGCTCCATGAGCAGAAAAAAAAAATAGTAGAATTTGAATAATAATGGTTTTGTAAATGAGCAGCTTTGTACTAAAAGTTTTAATTTAGTGTGTGAGAAGAAAAATAATAATGTTAATTAATTTTTAAGGTATTTGTTGCAGATTTTATTTTTATTTTTTTGTCGTGCAATTGTAATGAATTATATGTCATAACATGGGACAAAATTTATGTTAAAAGTTGATTATTTAAGAGTAAAAGTTAATAATTATTAAAAAATAAAGTTTTTTAAATCAACTTTTTTTAATCCATTACCAGCAAAAGTATAAGCTATAACAAAAATTCTAAAAAGATGTTTAGTAAGTATAGGTGAAAAAAGTGATTATTTAAAAATAAAAGTTGAAAAACATTAAAATAGAACTCTCAAAAATAAGTTTTTGAAAGTTATTTTTAATTCATAAACATAAATAAAAATTGTGTCAAACACTCTAATATAATTTTTAATATAAAAAAATAGAAATGGTAACTTATAATAAGTTCTATCAATCATATACTAGAACAGTTTTTTTTTTTTTTTTTTTAAAGTAAAAACTGCAGTAAAAAGTACCCAACTTGTGCTTTCTGCTAATAAAATAAATTAATTAATTAAAAAAAAAATGTTTTTGAGTGAGTCATCCACGGCCGTTTGTCGTTCCGTATCATGCAAACTCGGGCAATTGACCCCACTACCGATCTCATGCGTTGTATGGTCCAAAAGTGGGCCCCATACCCAGCGGAAAAATCAGCCTACGTTGTTAAGCGGAAGCATGCAAGAAATCAAAAATTACGGTTTCACCGAGGGCCGTTTGGCTGGCTGAGGGGATAAATTAGAGGGAAATAACGTGTAACTTGTTTGAATACTTTTTAGAATGAGTGGATGAGAGTGGGAAAAAAAAAAAATAGAGAAGAGGAGAAACAAAATATAAAATATTTAGATTTAAAATATATATTTTATTTCTCTTATATATATAAATAAAATTATATATTTTGTTTCCTTTATATATTTTTTTTCTTATCCCCCACCCTCCTTATCCCACTAGATAACTTTGAGTTAGGGTCTAAGCCACCAAAATTATCGCCTTTAATCCATCTGCTGGGGAATAAATTATTCGGGGGCATAAATTATCGTCTCCATTATCCGCCAGCCAAAGCCGGGGAAAAAAAATTATCCGGGGGAAAAAGTTATCCCCCTCCAAATCCGCCAGCCAAACATGCCGTTAGGGTATTGATTTTTTTGGTTTATTTAGTTATTTGATTTTGGTGAATACAAAATGATATTTTTGGTATAAAAATTAGATAAAAAAAATTCTATTTTTTTTGACCATCTCATCAAGAGAAACCGAAAAAAAAAAAAATTAAAACTATTCTCCAAGCATAATCTAATAAATACTCGTATTACTTTCAAAACAAGAGATGTTGAAATGTGGCTACTAAAGTTTGTACTCTACTAAATCTCCCCTCATCATTTATTGTTTTATATTTTTTTTGCAAATTTTTATGTCTAACTTGTCCTATATTGAAACGAAGACAAAGTATGAGATGTATATCTGGTGAAGGGTAATTTAGTTAATTTGCAAAAGTGTTGAGCACATGATTGCAACACAGCTCAATTATGTATTTCTTTTTTATTAATTCTATTCTACAAATACTTATTGATTTGTCTTCTAAGTTGATTAGACTAGACTAGACTAGCATTTTAATAATAAAATTGGAATATGTTAAAACTATTGTTGCTAGACAAAAATAAGACCACCTTAGAATGAGTTTAGTCTATTTATTAAACAAGCTTCATCAAAACTTTGAGCTAGGCTAGGCATGTTGACTTGGTTCATTTGCAAATGTAATAATTGCTTTGAAAAATGTAACAACTTCGTCGAAATAAGAAAAATAAGTACAAATAGAAGAACATAAACAATTAGGAAAATTAACGAGAAAAAGCCATCTATAGGACAGACCATCTTACCATGAAATTAAAAGACGAGCCAAAAGCAACAGTAATTTATAAGGGTGGTGCAAGAAATTGAAGAGTGCTTAAAAAAAATATTAATCACTAATTAATAGCGGTAGTTAATGGACAAAAAGTATATTGATGATAATATAAATATTTATCAAAATACATTGGGTAAACTTCATTGACTTCCTCGGGGTTTCTGACAAATGTAGACACCTTCTTTCTAGTTTCTGAAAATATATTGATTTTTTTTTACTTTTAAAACTATTATTAAGATTCTCTCAAAAAAAATATTTGTGCAGAATAACAAGTTTATCCTTAGATTTAAAGCTTTAATTTTTTTTCTCAATATACCCATTAAATAAATAAATATTTTCTCTTTTTTTTTAAATCTGATAATTAAATTTATTTTTTTATGTATATTTAGATTAAGAGAATTTAAAAAATAAAATATTTAGATAATATTTTTTAAAAAGTTTTTTATTGGTAACAAAATTTTATTTTTTAAGTGCATTTTGATTAGTAGTACTTTTTAACTACTTAGATCAATAATTTTTTTACAAAAATATTTAGTAATAAAAATTAAAAATGAAGTAATTTATAAATAAATGATATTTGTTTAAAAAATAATATTTATTTATTTAATGGATGTATTGAGGAAAAAATTAGATGCCCTAAATCAAATAGTAAACTTATCATTTTGTAAAAAAAAAATACTTTAGGGGGATTCCAATAATAGTTTCAAAAGTAAGAGAGGTTAGTACAATTTTAAAATTACATAAGAGATGACTAGTCAAAAATCTAAAGAAAGAGTAGTAAAACTTACTTAAATTTGTAAAAAATATATAATTATCTGCAAAAATATTGTATATTAATCACTCGCAATAGTGGTGATTGGCATTAGACATTGAGAGAGAGAATATTAGAGCTAGTAACAGAAGGAAAATTGTTTTTTCCAAACCCGACACAAACCCGACTTTTTTTTTTCTTTTTACTATTTACTTTTTGCCTCAATTCTCCTTCACACTACTATTTTGTCATTCAATTCATTTATTTTATTTTATTTTTTTAATATCCCTTGATTTTATTTTTTTTCTTTTTACTTTCACTTCCGAATTTTTATATAAAATAAATTTTATTATTTCTTTTACTTCTCACCTTCACAAAAAAAAAAGGTTGTTAAAAGAAAAAACTATGGATCAAAATTTATAATAATTTTTAAAATGCTCTCCTTTAAATTAATGCAAACTAATTAACCTAATTTTTTTTTAAAAAAATAAAACCTAAAATTCAGATCTACTTTTTTGGCTTTTTATCTCATTTTTAACATAAATCGAATGGTAACTTTAGTTTTTTTTTTGAACACAAAATAGCTACAAAGTGTTCCTTCGCAGCTATTCGTGTGTTTGATTATTAATTGTTAGTATTTTTGTTATTTTTAAATATAAATTTTTATTTTGATCCAATTTTTTATACTTTTTTTAATTTTTTATAAATAATGAATATAAAAGTTATACTAAAAATAAATAAAAGATTACAAACATATAATAAAAAATTATTTATCCAAAAAAAAAATAAAACTGATGAAGAAAAAAAATAAATTTTATAAAAAATTACAACTATAAAAAAAACAAACTAAAACAAAATAGAAAAAAATGGGGGCGATTGGGGGAAAGGAGGGGTCAGGGTCACAATGATCAGTGGAGTAAGGGATTTGGGGTGGGGCCCGGGGGGTTTTGGGTCAGGAGTGGTGAGAAAAATAGCTCTCTAACAGAAGTAATTAAAGTTTATTAATTTACACTTAAACATGTAATCATGTCTGTTAACTAGCAATGGCCTGACGCATTTGGCACTACGCCAAAATAAAAGACCACATATTAAGCATACTTGTTAGATTTTATAATTTAAAACAGATAAAATATAATAAGTGTCAGATAAAAGATACATTGCATGCATATACAAAAATGTAATTACTACAAAATAGAGAATAAATTAAAAAGTATAACATTTTAAAAAATATTGATAGTTTGGGAGAAATGAGGAGAAAAAAATAATATTTTAATTTTTTTGATGTAGTTTCTACAAAAAAATAATTCAATTGGTAAAAAATATATCAAATTTTTATAGGTTTTTGTGGTATGGAATCACATTTACTGGGTCCCCCACACCTTGAAAAGAAGGGTGATATTTTTTGAAAAAAAATAACAATTTTAGATAAAATCTCAGTAATTAAATTAATTTCCCCTTAGATTTCAATCGTAAATAGTAAAAAATAATTTTAAAGGTTCAAAAATCATCATGTATAATTGATAATCAACTTAAAAAAGGAAAGTGTAGTCGTTCGGACTGTTGGCATGTGCAACACTCGAGCAGGCGTGCCCTTCTCTCAAGTCAAAACCCCACTAATATTGGAGATCCCAAAGAAGCCTAAAGGCC
>CM018907.1:10126007-10132613 GCA_009663005.1 Actinidia chinensis | reverse complement strand
GAGAGAACGTCCTAGAGATGGCAAATGAGCAATATAGGGAAGTCGGATCCTTTCAGTGAAAAGTCCGAGAATGGCGGATGTGTAGAGAGAATGTCGACCCTTTGGTGATGTGAAAATCGAGGAATGCGACGGAATGAGGGAAATGTCATAGCCACGGTGATGAAAATTCGGGAAGTGCTAGATGTTTGTCTCAAATGCTTAGGCATAACGAGGTTGGGTAGGTAATGAGCCAGGTGTGTCATTCCAAGGATTGGAATAATACCTTTTTGGAAAAATACATAAGTTGAGAATTGATAAATTCTAAAGAATGAATTATGTTTTCGAGAAAAAGCCCGAGGGTTAGTAAATTATTTATTTGATAAATATGAATTTGAATAGTTTGTTTGTTAAAAGTGTAAAGGTTTTTAGAGAAAAAGAAAAGCCGGATGTTTGTGAAAATCACGGATGACATCAAAAGATATTTTGAGATATGATGAAAAATATTGTTGTATCATGTTTGTCAATGGCGCTATTGTATCATGGTTTTGGCTTGAGATATCAAGTCCATTGTTAAATTTTTTCAAGGGTAACTCACCTTACTAAACTGAATTTCAGGTACCAAGGGTTATCTGGATTCGTGAAGGCATGGGGATTGACGTTTTACTTCTCTTTGTTTGGAAAACATGTAAAAGTATTTTTTAGAAATTGTAATTTTTCTTTGCCGGGTGTGGGCGTTGTCCATGAGACATCATTTGAAATTTGTATTAATAGCTATGGAGGGCATGGTCCCACGGAAGTGATTTCATTTATAGTACTTGATTTTGTAGAAAAGTATATTATTTGTTCATGTTATTTAGTTTGACTTTCCGCATTGAGTTGTTTTGCTTTACGTGCTGGTCTTGGTGTGGCCGGGCGTGACAACGGGGAAACATGGTATCAGGACTTAGTTAGGGAATACCCTAGCGCCTGTGGAGGCTGGTTAATGCACGTGGTTTCGGTGTCTAGTTATGAGGAATAAAGGAGGGTATTAATTTAAAATTGAGACCCATGGAGGGCAGGTCCCACGGGAGTGATTCATTTTATAGAGTACTCTGATGTAATGGACAAGTATATATATTTGTCATTGTTATTTAGTTTGGGACGTTTCCGAGTGGAGTTGTTGCTTACGTGGTCGGGGTCTTGGTTTGGCGGGCGTGACAACATGGTATCAGACTTTAGGTTGAAGACCTGATGAGCCGGTGGGGTGGTTAATTGCACGGTTGTTTCGGGTTGGTGGTCTAGTTATTGAGGAATAACCGGAGGGTATTATATTTAAAATTGAGATAACATGGACATAACTCTAGGTTCGAAGACCTATGAGTCGTAGGGTGGTTAGACCACGTTTGTTTTGGGGGTCTAAGCGTTGAGGGTAATGTAAGTGTGTTATCTATGTGATAGAATGACGTGAACATGCATGGTATACATGGCATGTTGTTCTTGATTTGCACGTGGTATAACAAGTGTTATGACTGAATCATAAGTGAAGATGATTGACTGATTGTTTTTTTGTGGCATTGTGTAGAAAATGCCACCGCATCATGCGGGAGGTCGTGCCAAGTAACTCATAGGAGCGCGTGGGGCTCGTGCAGCACACGGAGCTCGTGGAAACTGTTACGAGGGGGATAATGGCAATCACTATGAGAGTGAGGGAGGAGAAGCCCAAGATTTCGGTGGAACGTTGGGGTTGTTGGAGGTGCACCACTTACGGTGATCGTGGTCACAGCGCACATCTTATCGACCCCCAGGGGTGTCGCAACCGCCATGAACAAGTGGTGCAGGAAACAGTGGGCATGAAATACTAGTGTGGCTTATAGGGGGATACTAGGGGCAGTTATAGGGGAAGGTGTGAAATGAGCCAATACGCCGCGCCCCGCCCACGCTAAACACCAAAAAATTCTCAACGTGAACCGGCTACTAGTGCACAGGCGAGGGACATTTTTAAGGAAATCGAAGAGGTCTATATCTCTGACCCAGACAGCTCGGGGAGGGCGGATTTGTTTTGGTTGTCACCGCTCGGACATCCGGGTTGCGGGACTGCCCACTGCAAGGGTCAGAAGAGGCAGTCGTTACAGGGGATACTCCAGCGGGCAGGCGCAGGAGCAGTCCACAAGTTAGGAGACCACCTACTGTTTCAGTGTAGTCAAGTTGGTCACATTAGGCGACAGTGCACACAGAGGAGGAAAATCAGGGAACTTTAGGTCAGAAGGGTCAGAGGACTCAGAGGACGGCTTACGCTATGAGTTAGCAGCCGGGAGTCGAGACAGCCGGGAGCAACAGTTGGAATGCCTCTGTTGCGATGGGTACGTTCCTTACATTTTGAAATTTGTAGACTCGAGATGATAGAGAATATTCTAAAATTGGGAATTTATTTAGGATGAGTAAAATGTTATATCTAGATGTGATGTTAGCGAGATCAAGGGGGAGATTAATCTTTGGTCCTAAGTATTCAATAAGGAGAACATCAGTGGTCTAGTAGATATGGTGGATAGGTAGAACTAATTGTTTAATTAGTATGCAGTCATAGGGAAGATAAGGGTTGAAGTTATTGATAGGTTGATTTGTTCTTGTGGCCATAATTTTGCCTCTCATCATTCTATCAGACAAATAATTTAGTTCGAAACCAAATTGAAGTTTGAGACAAGTTTGAATGTGTAGGTTAGACTAATACCGAATGATTGAAGAGTGATTTCTAGTGGGAATACCTTGATTCCATTTTTTTTTGGGGGAGTGTTTGTGGTGATTGATTTTTTTCTCTGTGTGAAGTGCATGGATGGTTGGGGAAGTAAAATTAATTTAGGTGAGGATTTCTGAAACATTGTAGATCTAAGGATTTTAAATTTTCGATGTGTAACTGAGTTTATTCAATTAGAACACTATGACTTCCATGTTATTTGGAAATGGATTGTGATTTGATTCAAATGATTGGGAAAAGGAATAGCTATTGGTGTTGACTAGTGTGGTATTGAAGATGATTATGATGATATAATTGGTAAGATAGAGATTTGGTGGGATAATAGGAGACTAATACTAAGAAAGGTATGTAGAAATAAGTACTGAGTACAAGAAGTGTCGAGAACATTTGAGGATTGTGATGTAAACTCCAAATTAGATTAATTGGTTGCATGTTAAGTATGGAGGGTTTGTGAGAGCTTTTTGATAAACTTGTGAACTAATCCTGATTGTAGTTGATACTTGTTTAATGTATTGGTTTTACCCTTGAGGAGTTGGAAAAGAATGTAAGTAAAGTTATTGTTATGATGTTGTGATAATATTGAAAAAGTATGTTGAAGTGGTGATTAAAATGTAAATTATAGTTTCTAATTGATGTCATTTTTTTTTATGCTGGGAGTTTAGAACCGAATATGGCTAGTTTCTTTACGCTTGGAAAAATATTGTTGGGAATACATATAAGGAGTTTTATTTTTGAAGAAAATAGATTTGAAGTATTTGAATGTTGATGATCTGTTGGGAATTGATTTTGTTTGTTTACGAAGTTAGACGGCATGATGGTAAGTGAAATGTTACACCTTATGTGGTTGGGGTGAATTGAGTGATTGAAGATGTGATATTTGGGGTGAAAATTTGAAGTGTGATGGGAGTTTTTTGATGGCGTTTTAAGTTTGACTTTATCGTGTTAGACATGACTGGTTTTGATGTGATGAAATTGGTGGATTGGATTGAAATGTTAGTTTCGATCATCGTAGTAAAAAGAGTGATTAAATGTTTTGTTTATCGAGTTGTTACTACGTTAGGATTTCATGTCATTGTTTTTAAATAAAATGTTGAGAACTCTATAAGTGTATATTGCGTGATCTTTAGTCACAGTAATAGTTTGAGTTTATCTTTTAACAGTTGTTAGCCCTATATAGACAAAGAGGAATATAAAATGTAGTGTTGTCGTTTGGAGACTTTACTTACTATGTTGGTAGATTGTCGTTACTTTGGCAGATTGGGGAATAGAGTTCGCTAGTTCTTCTTTTTAGTATGGGTTGTTTATAACACCTTAATGGTTTTGCACTACCTACGTTATAATTGATGCGATTAGCCACTTTTCGATTTGATTTATAGGATGTTGTGTAATGGATGGAGAATCGGAGGTGAAATTACAATTTGTGGAGTGATGTCGGCAAGTTTTTTGGGTAATGACATTTTGGGCCATCATTTTTGTGTATAAAGGATTCAAGAAGACGTATCATGAATTGTGTCGCCAATTTTTGTGGAGGCGAATGAAGAAAGATGTGTTGTCTTTTTCGTTTAGAAGTGTTTGACTTGTCAACAAGTAAAAATCGAACACCCGAGACTAGCGAGTTTGTTACAACCATTCTGGTTGCAAGTGAATGGAGCATATCATATGGATTTCGTTACGGTTGTGCCTAGGTCCTTGGGGGGCATAGAGTTGGGTTGTGTCAATCGTTTGACTAAATTCGCCTACATTATCTTCATATCCAACTGTCAAATTCGGCAAGGATCTTATGTTCCTTAAGATTCGGGAGATCGTTGACTTCATGGGGTTTTCGGTATCTATCGTTTTTGATAGAGAGTCCGTGTTTTTTACATTACTCTTTTGAAAGGAATGCAAATCCGCTCTTGGATCATCTTTGAGGTTTAGGCCACGTCGTTTCAAAATCCTTAGACCGACGAGCACATACTATTCAGATTTGGAGACATACTCTTCGGGCATGCTTACTTAATTGTGGGATCGTGGAGAATCACCTACACTTGTGGAGTTCGCGTGTAACACCATCGGTTATCAATCAGCATTGGAATACACCTTTTGAGGCGTATAATGATAGACCATGTAGGTTACCGAGTGTTAAGACTAACGTTGGAGAGGTTTACGTTGTAATGCCACAGAGTTTGGAAGGTTCGCGTAAGGTATCCAGATCTGTTTACTCATCTGGTAAGTTTATCTAATTTCCGAGGACGAAAGTTCTTTAAAGTGGGGGGGTTGTAAGGGTTCAAAATTTTTTTTTAGATAATTATAATTAATGTGTGAGGTCACACGCCACGTATATATGTGTGTGTATATATATACACACATATATCGTTATGGTTTTAGTATAATTTGGCCCCATTTAAATTTATGGGTCCAAATGGGATTTAAGTGGATTTGAATTGGGTTTGAAAGAAATGTGTGAGAAAAAATGGGCCAAATGATTGGACGCCAAGATTGGTTGTGGTTTGGGTTTTGTTGGTTGGCAAACAAAGTCCCAAGGCCTAAGGAGGGCATTTAATGTCTTTTCTCACTTTTGACCCTAAACATCAATTAATGTTAGCAGTTATTTTATTTTTTGGGCTCTTCTCTTCCTTTCTTCTCTTTCTAAAGTTTGAAGCCAAGAGGGTTTTGGCATGAAGCTTAATTAGGGTGAGTGAGGTGTGATTTGAGTAGTGATTCTGAGAGAAATTTTCACTCGACAGGGGCTTCGATTTGAGCCACGGAAAGTTTGAAATGGAAGCTAGTAGAGTGTTGAGGCTTATCTCATCTCTTCACCATTTTTAGAGTTTGCATTGCTTGGATTTGAGTAAATGGGTTTTCCTGTGGGGTGCCTCTTGGGTTTGTTGTAAAGATTCTATGAAGTCTATTAATATATTTATTTTGGGTATAGAATCCTAAATGAGAAACTTGGTTTAGATTGAAAAGTTTGGAGTTCGTGGTCCTTGGTGTCGACATCTTTGAAAGGTGAATGTGAGAAATTTGGCTACTGATATTTGGTGTAAAATTGGCGTTTTGGCTACTGACATTTGGTGTTGACAATGGTGTCGACACCTTGAACAGGAAATTCAAAAATTTTGGCTACTGACATTTAGTGTCGACACCAAATTTTCAGGTGTCGACACCTAAAATTTTTTTAACAGTAAAAAAAATAAAAAAAATAAAACAAAATTATTATTATTATTTTTTTAAAATGGTTTCACTTCGAGCATGACTATATTTTGTATATTTTATTGTTGCATTTATTCTTGATAAATGTAATATTTGTATGTGGAATTTGGAATTTATTTGGAGGAATGAGTTGGCTAAAGTTTTTAAAAGTAAATGCATTTAAATGGTTTCAATGATGGTTTACATTGATAGAATTGGTAATTGCATATTATGTTGATGCATTGTGACTTTGGACAAACGCAATCTTTATGAATGTTGAGATTTGTAAATGGTTTTGAGAATGGTTTACGTGGAAATGATTTTGAGAACGATTAAGGGAAATGATTTGAGAATGGTTTAACGAGGAAATGGTTTTTGAGAGGACCGCTGGATTATACCGGAAAAAAAACCGCACGAGAGGCCCAGATAATGTTGTGTGGATAATGGGTTTGTCAAACCTTCGGTGAAAGTCCGAGAAGTAGGCTGGATATTGGGTATGTAAAACCTTCGTGGAAAGTCCGAGAAGAAAGTGCTAGATGGCAAATGCGCAATATGGGAATGTTGACCCTTTCGGTGAAAGTCGAGGGAATGCGAGGAATGAGGGAATGTCATAGCCCACGGTTGAAAGTCAGGCGAAGTGACTAGATGTTGTCTCAAAATGCTTAAGCATAACCGGTGGGATAGGTATTAGCCCTAGGTGTGTCATTCCAAGCTATTGAATAATT
>CM018907.1:10086007-10091007 GCA_009663005.1 Actinidia chinensis | reverse complement strand
GTATTAAGTTTTGTTTATTTATCTTATCGAGGGCTATCGTTAACTCAGTCGACCACTGGCTGAGATAGTGACTTGTCCTCACTTTTGTTGGTTTAGGAGTTACGAGGGAGATGGAGTCATGTTTCCGTTTGGCCTTGATTATCACGTAAGCAAGCACGATTTACTTCCCATTCAAATACAAATGCTATCTTTGTTGTAGAAGTTGACTACTTTCAACTACGTAACTTGTAATTTGGTATGAGAAATATGTCTTTATTCATCCATTGGTTTTGTGCAGGTACGATTAGATTGACCATGAAATTTCCTTGGATGGACCACATGAATGCGATGGCTTGGGGCAAGTATAGGCCCCCTGAAGTCCAAATCTCAAAGTAAGGTCTAAAAATCGTGCATTCAATTCTATACATGTCTTCTCGTTAGCCGTCACTAACTTGAGTTAGAAGTTCCTTGGGTTCTTCACTGGGTGGGGCTCTCACGATGGATCTAGTCAACTTCTTCGTCGAGCTTCTATAAGTCGGTACGATTTAGTCATTTTCATGTGTGATACTTTGACTATTTCATATTATACTTATTTGCCGAACTACTCGCGAATACATATATCTCCACACCTCTAAATATTGAGATATGTAACAATTATATTAATTTTTTTATATTTATCTTCTTGAGGGCTATTGGTAACTCGGAAGGCCACCGATCGAGATAGTGATCTTCACTTTTGTAGGTTTAGGAGTCACAGGAGAAATGGAGTCATGTTTTTGTTCGGCCTTGATCATAACGCAAGTAAGTACGATTTTCTTCCTCTCCAAATACAAATGCTACCTCTGTTTTGATAATTGATTACCATTAACTACGTTACTTGGTAATTTAGTAAGAGGAATATGTCTTTATTCACTATAGGTTTTGTGTAGATACGATTAGATTGACCAAAAAGTTTTATTGCATTGGACAACGTGAATGCAATGCCTTGGTCTAAAGTAAAGGCCTCCTCTTATATAAAGATTCACATCTCAAAGTAAGGTCTACAAATCGTGCATTCAATTCTCCATATATGTCTTCTCGTGGTCAGTAACTAACTTGAGCTCGAAGTTCTCCGAATTCCTCAATGGGTGGGGCACTAACTGGGTCTTCATTTGTAGGTCTCCGACTCATGGTGGATCTAGTTATCTTTTTCGCGAAGCTTTTATAAATTGATACGATTTAGTTATTGCCATGTGTGATACTTTGACTATTTTAAATTTTGCTTATTTGAATTTTTGTAGAATGAGTATTGATTATTTCACAATTGTTTAGTTTTTGAGAGAACTAACTCTATTATCCATTGGACTCGATTGGATGGACCATGCTAATAGGGATGTCTAGGGCCAAGTACTCTCGAATACATATATCCATACATCCAAATATTGAGGTACTAAAAAATGCATTAAAATTTTTATATTTATCTTCTCGAGGGTTATTGGTAACTTGGTCGGCTACTGACCGAGATAGTGATAGGTGCTCACTTTTGTAAGTTTAGGACTCATGGGGGAGATGTAATCATGTTTCCGTTCGGCGTTGATCATTACGTAAGTAGGTATGATTCTTCCCCTACAAATAAAAATGCTACCTTTGTTATAAAAGTTGACTTCTTTTAACTACGTTAATTGCTAATATGATATGAGAAATATGCCTTTATTCAACCCTTGATTGTAAAGGTACAATTAGATTGATCATGAAATTTCATTTGATAGATCACGTGAATGGGATGCCTAGGCCTAAGTAAAGGTCTCCTCCTATATAAAGATCCACGCCTCAAAGTAAAGTTTAATTGGGAGCGAACTATTGATCTCATGAAAATAGATAAGGGCCAATCACACGGGGAGATTAGTGGCAATGTAGGTCAAAACATAAGCACGATCGATGTCCACATCTGAATTATGTGAAATGGGACTAATGTTAATGCACAACACAATATTCAGAATGCGACATCATACGGAGAGTATGCTCTGAATGATTTTAGTCCTAGACCAAGAAGTAACATCACAAGTCAAAACCTATGACATATGATTCTTATTAAGAATCATATTTGTAGTTGATTCATCAGTCAGAAAAGAAAAACAAAACTCCTTCAATGGCAGAACTCCAGATGCCCAACCTATGATCTCAGGGATGAGAACTATGTTATGACCCCTCACATAAGACGCTCCATTTACCCTAGCATTAGACTGACCAATCCTAGACAAAAACTCCTGAACTAAGGTTAAGTTGGCTCGACCCTGATAATTAAAGAAATAAGACCAATGACGATCCTGTAACCAAGAGCTTAAGGGCAAGTGCGAAAAATCATTAATAAACACAGGACGCTCACACACAAGACTGATTAGAGAAACGAGTGTGAAACATGTTCTCAGCCTCACGAGAAGCAAATGTAGTGGGATCACGTAAAGGCTGAGAGGGCCTAGATGTGGAAGCACGCTTTCCCCTAGCCGTGGTTTTAGACTTGGGTGCCATGGATCTGAAAACACATAATCACTTAGATCAACCCTCATGAACCTACTAAACAATGTACCATGACAATGCATAAATCCTAAAAATTAACACAAATCATAGACTAGATGTGAGAACAATGTGAAAACATGAAAAAAATTAAGCCTAGAATACTCAAACATTAAATATATTCAAGAAGACATGATGAAAAATTGCATAAAACATACAAAGTTTTGGTTAATAATTAAGAACCCCAAAGTTAAACTAAATCCTAGGTTCAAATATGAAGCAATAACCACTAATTAGATGAAATAAACAACCTAGAGTCACAAATTACACACAAAATAGGAATAATCAAGCAAAATAATGAAAACCCACATTTACCGAAGTCTGGAGAGTTAAAAGCTTGAAATCAACAAAACAAACTTGAAAATCATACCTTGTGATGACGAGAATCAAGATTGGAGGATGATTTGAGATCAAAGTTAGTAACCAAGTGGGATTAAGGAGAAGATATCGAGAGTTCAGGGGAGAGAAGTAAAAGTTAGGACGGAAATAAAGTTAGGACGGAAAGGGGCCAAAAAAAGCTAACTAGAAATGTGATTGCCCCTGTTTTATGAAACTTAGGCGCTCACCATGGGGCTCTTGGGTTGCACGATCGAAAAAGAAGAATAAAAGGCACTCACTATTAGCTCTATGGGTGCGCGCACGATTTTTTTTTACAACTAAAAAAATAAAACACAAAGAAAATCAACCGAAGTTAGCAAAATAAACTAACGTGGACGGAATCGAAAATGACACTTATTGTAAGGAATCATAAGGAAATAAGATCACATCTTTCATAAACCAATTTGAACAACCTAAAGTAAGCTTATAGTAATAACAATGCTCTCAAGACTTTAAATAACTAAATCAACAATGAGCACAATGAACTTCAAGTAGTGTGTGTTTGGGAGACAACACATATAGCATTGAGTAGGCAAGAATCATGGAGAAAAAAGAATCACGCCCTTTTTCTAATGCATCCACATGCAATGAGAATTCAAACAAAACAACTGTCCATTTGTCAAGAGAGAAGATAGAAGAATCTCTCCCTCAATGAAAAAACCACCTTATATCAAGAATTGAACTCTTTATGCGCTTTCATAGGTGGCTTTCACATAACTGAGCATGATAGCCTTCTTCACGCCTTAATGCCCTTTGTTCAAGGTGGAAATTTAAATTTCCGGGCGTGGTATCTTTCACTCTTTACCCAAAGGTACCCTTTTCCTCTGGCTATATTTATTTTCTTCGCACACAATGGAGGGGAGGAAATAAAAAAAAAAAATAAAGTAGAGAATGAGAAAATGACAAGTTACTATAATTGGTCAATCTCAAAGCACATTGTAGTAGGAGAATATAAGGGCAACAAATATCTTGACAATTCATGAATATAACAATAACTATTGATCTATCGCTAGTACATAAAGTGCTTGAACGAAAAAAGCAATCACCGAGATTATGAAATCAAAGTATCAAGATTATCGAAATCACCAAAGTTTCACATTAAACTGATCAAAGCAATGCATGAATGAGTGAACACAACATATAATCAAGCACATGAACTTTCTAAGTGAGCGTCCAAGAATATCATCCAATTTTTTTTGTTTGCATTAAAGAAAAATTAAGACAAAGTTAGGTAAGGGCGCACACACCTACTGAATTTCGAAGGTAATCAAAGCTGAAGTAATCAAGAGATTTTATAAAAAGATCTTCCTTTTAATTTTCTGTAGGAACATAATCGAGTGAAATAATTTGATCCACGAATAAAGTGATGACGAATGTCAATGTGTTTAGTGCATGAGTGTTGGACAAGGTTCTTGGAATTATTGATCGCACTCGTGTTGTAGATTACTTGAAGGGTCTTCTTCGCATGAATTTCGTGCAAGATTACTTGAAGGGCTTGAACTTTACTAATTATAATTTTAACATCCACCATTAGGTTATTGTAAGGGGGATAAAATTCCAAGTACAATCTTTGACCGAGTTAGGGCAGACACTGCTACTTGGCTGTCGATATATAGCAGGCTCCGCGGGGGTCTTTGCGCCGGAACTTTGTCGAAGACACAACATCAGCCCGGAGCTTTGTCGAAGACACAACATCAGCTTTGGCCTAGCTAAGGCAGACACCGCGTCCGGGCTATATAGCTTTATAGCAAGCTCGGTAGGATCGCTGCGCCGAAACTTGGTCGAGACGTAATAGTCGGCGAGATCCCAAGGTACATCAGGGGACAGAAGGTGACTTGCACAACAAGATTTTCTCTGACAGCCCCCACGCTTGGATTGAGAAGTTGACAACATAATGACTAGCTACCAACCAAGCCTTAGGCACATGGCTACGTCAGTCGCTGAGCTGCAGTTTGTCTAGTGACATGACAGTTGACGAGTCCCGGCACACGCCGAATTGCTATACAAGGCCAACCTTAGTTTTTTAAAGTTATGCAATTTCAGCTATTGTAAGCTTATACACTCTCTCTCTACATATGCTTTGTATATTT
>CM018907.1:9981007-9991007 GCA_009663005.1 Actinidia chinensis | reverse complement strand
AACAGTGTGAGAAGAATTGATCAAGTGTATTGTAATTAGGGTTTAGTTGTTCGGTTTAGGGTTGGGTTCAGATGTTGATGTCTGGATATTTGTCGATGAAGAGGAAGAGGAAGGACCTCGAAGAGGTCAACGACGACTTCTCCGACTCCTCTCCCGCCAGAAAAATCCGTAGATTGTACTCTCTATCTCTTTCCGTTCTCTGTATACGATTGGGTATATATATGCATATGTTTTTGCAGTACACTCTGTTTAATTTTTTTTTTGGGTGACATTTTCGAAACTTGAGTTCTGTTTTCTTTTTGGAAATGAAGTCTCTTTTTTTTTTTAAATAGAAGATTAAAAAAATATTTTCAAACTCTCTAAAGTTGTTTTCGAAACCAATGAGTTTGCATTTTCAAAAACAGTTTTTGAAAATTGTTGTGCAAATGTACTTTCATGATTTCAGCTATTTGATTGGGCAAAATTACGGATTTTCTGCTATTTTCTCATTAATCCTAAGGAAACTGTGACTGCTATTCGCTTACTTAGAAAGAAATTGTAATGCTATTCGAGAAATTAAATTCCATAAGTTTCCTCGGGAATCAAACACATTATCACTATTTATATTAACTCTCTGTCTCTCTCTCGGCGGTCTGATCAAATGGATTCGGCCAAATTTGGGTGACTTTTTTTTAAGCTGATTTAGCTACTTTGGTTTTGAATTTTTTGGTCTTTATTAAACATTTTTAACAGTTTGATCAAAATTTTATACTTTTCCAATTTATTTTTTATGAGAGGAATCTGAAAATATAATTTTTTTGTTCAAATTTAGTTTATTTGTTGAGTAAAAATGATTTTTTTGTCTATAGTAATTTTTGTTTCAAATTAGATGAAATTTTTTACATTTTGATATTCCTCTCTTAAGAGAAATAATTGGAAAAGTATATCTTTGATTAAACAGTGAAAAAAAAGTGATGAAAAACCAGAAAACGAAAACAGCTAAATTATCTAAAAGAAGGCTAGCGCAAAGTTGCTGAAAGCCTAGGATTCTATGTTCTCTTTTTCACCCGACTACACAATGAAAATTGTTACTGCTATTTACTTACTGAAACAAAAGACAAATTTGCTGCGAAATCAATCACTTTCTAGCTAATCATGTTCAAGCACTCTCTCTCTCTCTCTCTCTCTCTCTCCTCATCTGATCAAATGGCTTGACTCCATGTCAGGATGCTGAATTGCCTCCTATAATAGAAGAGGAAGAGACAGAGATTCAGTGGGTTTTCAATCAACAGGTGATGCCTGAAGAGCATCTTCCAAGCAATAGAGAACAAGTAGGAGGTTATGGTCCAATAATAGAGGAATTGCCTGCTGAACCCGAAAGTGAAGAGAGGGCAATTGTTCTCTTTAAGTCCATGAGTACACCTTTGTTGAAGTCCCCTTCCAACTTCTCTGTTTCTATTGTTTCTGACATAATTTCGGGTATCAAGAGTAAGCACTTAAAGTTTCTGAATTCGATTATTTTCCACGCATACATTTCATATTGTTGCTTTTTGGTTGAAATACGATTCTGTAATTATGAAGAACATTCTTGTGTCATGGAGTCGAGAGAGTAAACTTGCAGATTGGACATCTTTTGTGGCTGATCACATTGTATTGGGTGTTGCTTAATTCAGCCTACTTTTAGAGTTTATCCACCTCGCACACGTGAGAAATGAAATTTTTTTCCCATGTGTCTTATACATTCGTCTAAATATCAAGGATCTGGGAGTATACCTTAGCTTTCCGACAAAGTTTTGACTTATGTTGTTGCATGAAAGTTGGTTGCTGGCCTTCTTTTTTCTTAAAAAACAGAAGAAAAGAGGAGGAAATTAGAAGGAAAGATGGGAGAAAACAAATTATTCATTTCCTTGATTAGTTGAGACGAAAGTACAGAGAACATTGAAAGAGAAATTTTTGTATTTATTTTAGCTGGATTACCAAGTGTTGCGCTAAATTTAATAGTTCAGTACAAAGACTTTTGTTTACTTGTATTTTCTTTTTCTCTTGTACTAAGTAAATCAAACAAGCGAGATAATTAATTTTTCTTTTATTTGAAGTCTCTTCCTTTTTTGGACTCATGGTCTCATGAAGCATTACATGGCCAAGCATATGTGCCCATGGGTACACCTTTGTTGCAGTCTCCTTCAAACATGTCTTTTTCAATTGAGTCGGACATAAAGTCTCAGAATTTCATTCATTTCATTGTATTTCATATTACTGCTTTTGATTCAAAATAAGATATGTGATTTATGTAAACATTTTGTACCTTGTATTGTGGGAGCCAAGAGCATTAAACCTGCAGGTTGCACCACTTGACCACTGTATCTTTTATTGCTGGTCACATTGTATTGGTCATTGTTGATTAAATTCAGTCTAATTTTAGAGTTACTCCGCGCTAAGACTACCTCACACATATGGGATGAGATATTTGTTACTCGTGTGTTTTTCACATTTGCGTATAAAACATGAATCTGAATGTTTACCTAAGCTTTCTTATAAATTTTGACTTCCATCATTGCATGAAAGAGAAGGGTAGGGAAGAGAAGAGAAAGAGAAGAAAGAGAGGAAGGAAAGAGGTAAGAAAACAAATTATTCATCTTTTCCGTTCTCCCGTTTGTTTTCTTTCCTAAACCACCCTCAGCTATGACCCGTTTCTGAGTTTCCCCTCAATGTTTACTCAGACTCTTAACCCCTTAGTATTTTTTGAATTTCTCGCTTAACACCTTCCATTAGCTTTCTCTAGTTAGGCTCATCCCATCTCTCTCCTTAAAACTCAGGTGTTAAGGGGAGGGGAAAATGAGCCTTATAGACAGTATAAAGGGGCAGAAACTGGGCGATGTGGGACATTTCAATACACCCCATGGACCACAGCAGCCGAACACTCGGCACGCTTGACGACAGGCCCAACCCATAGCATCCGGACGCTCGGCACGTTGAACGACATGCCCAACCTTGCTCTGATATCACTAGTTAGACCCATTCCATCTTTCTTTTTTCTTCTTAAAACTCAGATGTTAAGGAGAGAGGAACATGAGCCTTATAGACAGTATAGATGGGCCAGAATTAGGCGATGTGGGACATTTCAACACTTTTCGCTAGGGTTTTGGATGGAAAATAGCATGTGAGTAGCACATGCCATGATAAACAAAACTTTGTGTCAAAAATACCCTTTTAATTGGTTTCAAACAAACATGGTTTTATGAAGGGAAAAAAAAGAGAGAGAAAGAAGGAAGAAACATAAAATATATGTATTTGTATAGATGATTTACCCCAAATCCAAAGCGGCTAGTAGAGGCCAGCCCACCACTGCCGATCCCACATCGATGAGTCACTATTGTTGAACCCCACCTTTCCAATTTGCAATCTCTCTCCCCCCCTCTCTCTCTCCGGACAATCAGCCGTTGGTTTCGCAGCGATCAACAATGGCAGCGGCAACCCCCAGCCACCCCTAGCCACCATGGTCGACCTCACTCTCGACCCAGCCATCACCGCCTAACCGGCGTCCCCATCTATTATGTGTGTTGTGTGTTTTTATGTGCGCTTTGTGGCCAGTCACCATAGGTTTTCCCTCTCTCTCTCGCTCTCTCTCTCTCCCCCCCCCCCCCCCCCCCCCTTTTTTTTTTTCAAAAAAAAAAGACAACATAGCAAGATTCCGAATGACGCCGTGAGCATTGCCGACCATAATCGCTGCTGTCACCATATCTTCCCTCATCCTCTCACCCCAACTGAACCCTAGCCCTAAAACCTTCTTCTCTTCCCTACCCCAACCCCGAGAACCCTTTTCTTCCATCTCCCCTTTTTGCAAAATCAAACTCTTCATCTAGTTAATACATCATCAATTTGAAGAACAGGAAACCAATTCATCAATCTCTCTCTCTATAGATAGATAGATAGATTCTCTCTCTCTCTCTCTCTCTCTCTCTCTCTATATATATATATATATATATATATATGTAAAGAAGACGTGGAGATGTTGGTTATGGTGGGCTTACAAGGTGTGATGAGAGGCTTCCGGTGTTGGATTTTTTTAGGAGCATGGTGCTATAGTCAGAAGGCTGGGGAATGTTGTTCTAGGCTGTGGGTGGTTAGTAGGCCAGAAAGGCTCGAGGGAGGGATCGATTGAGGATATGGGGACGGAAATTTGGGGAATGGGTGTGGTGGTGACTTCTGTTCAATTGAGATGGTGACTTCCGTGTGGTGGTGCAGGTGGGCGGTGGCTGTGGGTGGAGGTGAGGACAATTGGTGGTGGCTGAAGGCAGCGGTGGGAGATGGTGGAGGTTGGGTTAGCTGGCTTGGCTGTAAAACAAAAGAGAATGGGTTTTAGGAAGATGTGAATGGGCAATGTTTAAGGGTAGCATGGTAAATTGATTTTTCTGTTAACAACGTTTAGTCCATTTTCAATTTGCAAACTCGAAGGGGGTTAAGTGTCGACTGTCAAACATTAGGGTGGGAAATTGAAATAGGCCATTAGTTTGCGGGGGGGTTTAATGTAATTTACCCTTAATGTTCTCCCTTCTCTTCCTTTCTCTCATTTTGTACCAGAAGTACTATTCAGTACAGGTTTCTCGGTTTTTCCAATAGCTGAAGTTGTTGATGTTGTATCGAATCATATAATGCTTTTTGTTCCATGGAAGTACATCTGTTCACTAACATTAGCGTCCTGAATTTGAATCTTAATTTGCAATGACCTCTTCCCTGGTTGTGAATTACTACCTGTGTATTTCAAATCTACTTGTCATATTTGATTTGCCTGATATCAAGGTGTGCAAGTGCAGAAGTTTCAAAATTAAGTAACCAGTTTGTGGGTGTCATGTAGATCAATCCCTTAATGTAATTTACCCTTAATGTTCTCCCTTCTCTTCCTTTCTCTCAGTTCCTACCGGAAGTACTATTCTGTACAGGTTTCTCGGTTTTCCAATAGTTGAAGTAGTTGATGTTGTATTGAATCATATAAATGCTTTTTGGTCCATGGAAGTACATCTGTTCACTAACATTAGCGTCCTGAATTTGAATCTTAATTTGGAATGATCTCTTCCCTGGTTGTGAATTACTATCTGTGTATTTCGAATCTAGTTGTCATGTTTGATTTGCCTGATATCCAGGTGTGCAAGTGCAGAAGTTTCAAAATTAAGTAACCAGTTTGTGGGTGTCATGTAGATCAAATCCTCTGGTCTGGCCAGTCTAATGCCATGAAACCAACAGCAGATGTAGCAGCAAGACAGGGTTCGAACACCAGAGGAACAAATGAATGCTTAGCAGTTTTTCCGTGGGTTCCTTCACAGGTTCCATCAATACCCAAAACAGAGGCTCCCCAAACTGAGCTCTCAGAGTTGATGGAGTCCAAAGATATGAAGGTGGCAACCATGGATATTGAGAAAAACAATGCAGTTGCCGAGGCAGGGCAAGGATGTGAGTCTGGTGGGATGAGCGGAGGCTTCCATCAGTGGCAGCAGCAACACTGCATGATCCCACAGCTTCCCCAGAACGCATCTGCTCCCATCATGTGGTTTCGATGATGAATTTGGTATGATCCGAGTACCATCTACCCCGACATTGTAAATCTTTTTGTCAAGACTCTTGAGTTCTCTGCATGACTAAACCGGGAGGGTGGGGGGGTGGGATTAGAATGTATTTTGACACTCTCTTGCTGCAAGAATTTTTTGTAGGAAGTGGCTCTACCTCTGAAATTTTGGTAGAGCTTATCATCAGTTTGATTGGGAAAATTGGGAAATTTTTCATGGAACAAAGGACCACCGAGGTTTATTGTTGCCATAATTTCTAGTCTAAAAAATGCAGCTTGTACCTTGCTAATTTTCTTATATGAAAACATCCAGTATTTTCCTTCCAAGCAGTTTATATATTGAGGGATGTGGTTATTTTAAGTTTGTATCCAGAATATCAAAATCTCATGTACACGTACAGAGAAGGATTAAGGCGATTACGCGGTCTAAAACTGCATATTTACTTTCATTTCTATTGGTATGCATTTGGCTTGCGGGTATCAGTCAAATCTTGTAATACCCTCCGATTCAATCACAGTGAGAGTATCTTAGATAGATTACAGACAGGATTTAATATATATTATCTTTTCTTACTCCTATATAACAAAGCGGGACTTGCACCCAGTTTTGTTCTCCTATCTGCCTACAAACGGAATTTACATTAAGCTGGCTTTTTTTATGAATTGACTGAGTCTAAAGTTTATGCCTTAAAAGGTTTAACCACTGGAAATTTGTGGTAAGAGGGACTTTCCTAATATTGGCATTGGTATTAATTAGGGTCAATAACTCTATTACTACCTCTTTGGCGACCGAATATAACACTCGGATTTGATCTCACCCGCATTTATAATCCCGAGCCCAACTCAAATCGGCTTTTGCGAGCCCGCTTTCTACCCTCGCTGTGGTTACTGTTTGCGTTGGAAATCCACCAACACCCTCGTTCGGCAATGAACGGCCTCCACCCCTCATTACAAATCTACCCCGATTTGCTACTTCTTCTGCTTTTTTGTTGCGTTCTTTTCGATTTGTTTGCCCTAATTTTAACCCATCATCGTGCGAAAGGTTTCGCAGCCATGTAATTTAACCCATCTTTCGTCGATTTTATTTGGATCGTTTGCCCTAATTTTTAGAATATGTTGGTTAAATGTTTGCCCAAGTTCTCTCCTTTGACGCGTGCTCATGCATTTCGATTGTCCTAATTTTGTATTCAATGGTTTGCCCTAATATTTGGATCGTTTGATTGTTTTGCCCAATGTTGTGTGTCTCATTTTCAGTTATATTGTGGTTTGCCCTAAGTTTCAATTTGGTGGTTTTTGCCCTTTGCACTAGGTTTATTCAAGTTTTTATATATCCCCTTCAGAAACCAATAGACAACCTAACTCATCATCCTCCTAGAAACCCTGCTCCAATTTCTATTCCTAATTTTTGTGGAAGTTTTTCCCTTTTTTGAACAAAATCACGACACAATAATGTTATTTGAAACAGATGGCAAGACTAACGCAGCGGAACGACAGAGGAAGTCAATGCATATAGTTTGTGGTAGCAATGTTATGCATGACGAGAGTAATGAATACTACACTTATGCTTGACATGTTACTTACGAACTCATGAGGGTTCGCACAATGCCCTGTATTTAAGTTAGCCCGACTGTTTACCAAAGCAAGTTTACGCACTTAATAGTTAGTACGACGTGATGACAAGATTGCCACAATCAATTAAGGGTAAAATAGGCATACATTTAAATGAGGTGTGGGTCATTTACTTGAAGAAAACTATTTAACAAAATTCTAGGGAGGTTACACTTGTGGGAAAAAGTGGCTAGGTTTCTGTGGGATCCCTTGGCATCATAACAAGAATCTTATGCCAACAATTTCAATTTGTGTGAGGTCCTGGAAAACTAGTTAGTAGGCATTTTCAACACAGTTTTTGTTGCGGTGTTGTGCTTTACGCTCATTTGTGGTATCGTCCCTCTTACCTTTTCCTGCTAACGATCCGGACCATAGATAGAGTTGGGTTTGAGTAACTTAACATCCTCAATTGCAATATATGTTTCCTACACTAAGTGCCCTAATGTTTATCTAACTTAGTTATACGTTTTTTTGTGTAATAAAATTGTGTAGGGGCGCTAGACGGTACCTTTGTACCTGTCCACCCCTCAGCCAAAGACAGGGCACGCTGTAGGTCAAGGAAGGGTGATTATGCAATGAATGTCTTAGGAGTTTGTAGTTGAAACCTACGATTCATATATGCATTTGATATGAACCACACCAACAACGTGACGAAACCCGACACCAAATCCGAAAACAAATCCAAACTCTTTCAAGTTGATGGAAACCGCGACCCGTTGCCTTAGCAAAGCAAGAACCGTGTAGATGAGAATCCCAAACGGGAATGAATGATCCGTTTGAAGTTAGGTTGACGCCACAAGGATTCTTGATAAGTTCAGATTAGAGTTTCTTGAAGACCTCAAGAAGAAAATAAATAAATCTCTCTATTTTTTATTGATTTTTCGAAATTGATAGCCTACCCTTTTGATAGGCCTTACAAGATAAAATTCTAATCTAATCTTAACTCTAATCTATCCTAATAAAAATAATTCTCTTCAGATCAAGTCTAATCTAATCTTAACTCCTAATCTTATCCTAATAAAAATAAATTCTAGTCAAATCCTTGGAGTATAAGTCAAATCTGATCTTATTTCTCCAATCTAATATAATCCACTCAACATCTACTAAGAAATACAAAAAAGTTAAATCATCATCGTCTTCATAACTTCTTTAATCTTGAAAATTCCTTCTTGAACTTTGTAAACCAATCCTACCTTGATTCTTTGCTAGTAAAACACAAGACCCACATCAGATTTGTTATCCCCCTTGCACATTATAGCTGGATTGGTTCTCTCCCGGATCGAATTTGAGTGTAAAATCAACATTTGTTCACTCCTCAGTAGTGAACATACTTTCTTTTGTTGTACTCACTCCGGACTACAGTATTCATCTCTCTTCTTTGATCTCTTATCTCGAGCTCCTCGCAAACCCGGACCAATTGGAGCTTGAAGATCGGACCATGAGTCTTGATAGCCTTGATGTCCTCCTCATCCCCCCTCTTGAGAATGATTTGCCCTCAATCTTCACCTACAAACAAAGGAACTCAATCAGTAACATTTGAAAGTAGCACTAACATGGTACTCACCTGGTAAATCAAGTTTGTAGGCATTATCAAACCATGATCCGTTTTGAGGCACTTGAAATGGACCATCTCCTCGGGCAGCAACTTAGAACGTCTTTGTCTGAAAAAACTTTTCTTTTTCTCATGTGTACACATCTTCCAATCACCAGGCTAAAAAACAGCTTGTGACGTCCTTTGTTGCTTGCTTGATGTATTGCTCGGTTCTTCTCCTCCTCCTCTCTCTAATTATTGATTCGGGCCCTCTCATGGAGTGGCTTCCAAGTTGGCCATTATTCTTACCATGCAAATTTACATGCTCAGCAAAGTAATGTGATTAAATCAAAGGAGTTAAAGGATTAAACCATAAACCATTTCAAATGGTGAACTGTGTAGCAGAATGAACACAACGATATAGCAACTCACATGTGGTAAACAATCCTCCCAAGTCTTAATGTTTTACTAAATACAAGGCCCTCAACAAGTGGATAAGTCCTATTACCTTTTTCAGTCTGTCCATCAGTTTGAGGAGGAAAGTAGTAGAGAAACACTAGTTTTGGTTCTAATTTACCCCACAATGTTTTTCAAAATAGCTCAATAACTTAGCATCCCTCAGAAACGATGGTTCTAGGCATACCATGAACCTCACAATCTCCTTAAAGGAACAATCTGCTACAATGGGAGGCATCGTCTGTCTTGTGATAAGGAATAAATGAGCCGATCTTAGAAAATCGATCTACACTACAAAGATTCGAATCCCTTCCGCGTCTACTCCTTAGGTAAAACCAAAACCAAATCCATCGAAATATCATCCCAAGGCGAACTAGAATAATAGGGGTTTGTATAGACCTGGTTGGTCGTTTGGACCATTGATTGTTAGCTTGCCTACAGTGACACATCTACCACAAATTCTCTCAACATCCCATTTTATATATGCTGGGCCACTAAATGGCTCTTGCAGAATAGCTAGGGTTTTAGCGACTCCAAAGTGTCCCATTACCCTCCACATGTGATTCTCGCCTAATAAGTCTCTTATTGAACAATCGGCACACACGACTTATCTTCTAACAAGAAACTCTCATGCTTAGTAGAACTTACCCTCTGATGATTTTGCACATGCACTATAACATCTCACCAAAATCCATGGTCATCATAATAATTTCCTTATGTGCTCAAACCAAGAAATTTAGCATCCAGAGAAGAATTAAGGTATACCTGCGTGAAAGTGCATCCGCAACCACATTTTTCTTATCTTGGTTTGTAGCGACTGACATAGGGAAAAGCCTAATGAACTTTAACCCATCGAGCCGCCTCTT
>CM018907.1:9958507-9971007 GCA_009663005.1 Actinidia chinensis | reverse complement strand
TAATCCCATGGGGAGGTGGATAACAATCCCTCCCTACTCAGAGCCCTCAAAATGACATTTTTACCCTTGATATTTGTATATTTGTGTAGAATTAAAGGGTAAATATGAAATTTATGAAAATTTTTTAAATTTTTGGACACTATTGACCACATACCTTGATAGTTACTAATCTCACTGTCTATCCGTGCAAACCAAACACTAGGTCGACTAGATGCCCTCATTACTAATCCAACTTATTATCAATTCCAATCCTAATTTCACCTCATTACTAATCCTACCAATTCTATTATATTTATCAAACGAGGGCTGGGAGATGAAGTGTAACATGTTTTAGCTCATGGGGTAAAGTTATGCCGCGTTATAGTTTAATAGGGTAAAGTGTGATTAATGTTTCTTCCAGTTCTCCATTCTTTCTCTGCACGAAACTGACTAATCTTCTTGTGAAAAAGAAAAAACCCAAAACCTGATTTCTCCTTACAAGTTCACTGCATACACATAAAATTCTAGGGTTTCGCTCTGTCCCGTAGTCTCTCTCTCCATCTTCGCTGAAATGGATCCAAGTTTGGCCTGATTAAACCACCTCATTCGATGGGACCACCGTCATCGTGTACTGACAATGGCGGTCTCCTCGGCGCCGATTCTCGCACCAGCCACTGTAACATCTCTCTTCTCTCTCTCATTCGTCATAGCAACGAGAAAAAAAATGAAAAAGGAAATCGAAAACTGCCGATTTTTTTTTTTTTAAAAGAAGGTTTCGAGAAAACTACAATTTGGGCCTGTTTTTCTTCAGTTTTCGATCTGGGTTTTCATATTTTTTAAGATTAATTGTGTTTTGTAATTTTGTTGTTGAATCTATAGTCTATAGCAATCTATTATGTTAAGAATACCAGTTCGGTATTCCCCTCTTCTTGATGCAAGGCAATATTTTCTATACAACTACCTTACCTTCCTGACGTCAAATTCTGATAACTGGTTCGTTTTTGATTCATGTTTTTAAACCTTTCCCCTCAATCTCTATTTAACTGCTTAAATTTTGATTTTACATAATTGAACGTTATTTTTGAGATTTTAATAACCACCTATTGGTGTGCCACACTTTCTTGTAGGTATGATGTCGAGAATAGAGCCTTCGGATAAGATTACTCAGCTGACTGATTAAGGTGTAATCTCTGTCGATCTGGGATCGGTACATCCCATCTCTCTATTTCTCTCTGGATTGAATATATTACAGTATGTAAAGGCCATCTCCAACCCTTTACCCAATTGAGTAGAAGTTTGAATAAAAAGCTTCATTTGGGAAAACTGAAATTTGAGTAAATTTGGCAAGTGTCAAAGTCTTGGAGTAACGAGATTGGATATGAAATGATTCTCACTTTATTTAAGTAAAGATTTGAGTAAAACTCAATTTGATATAAGTTTGAGTAAATAAGTGGAGGTGAGTTTTGTTCCAGTCAAAATTAAGTTTGAGTCAAGCTTTGAGTAAGGGAGATTCCCTAGTTTTTTTTTTACAATTTTATGGAGTTTCTGCAATGCTTTTTTTTTTTTTTTTGTTTTTTTGTTTTTTTTTGTTTTTTTTTTGTTCCAGTCAAAATTAAGTTTGAGTCAAGCTTTGAGTAAGGGAGATTCCCTAGTTTTTTTTTTACAATTTTATGGAGTTTTCTGCATGCTAAAACACCCACTTATTTTCTATAAATCTATCATCTGTATGTGTGTACATCATGATTGATGAGTCCATGACTTACCATGATTTCAACCCTAAACCCTTTTCTGATTGCTTCCAATGATGCAGCTAGTTCATTATTTCTCTAACTATTTGACCACTAATACTGCCCTCTCTGCTGCACCAAAATGATTGTTTTATTTAAATCTTTTTTTATTTGGCTAGGAAACTTCAGTTTTAACTGGGGCCAACTTCACACCCTCGTACTCACTGTGTCTAGTATCACTGCTACAATCAGAACCACACCAAGCATGTTTTCAATATCCTTGGGAATAGTTTTTAACTATGTTATCAAACGCAATATATTTCCAATTTCCAAGAATAAAAAATTGCATACATAGTTACCATTTCTTCAGTTGTTCTGTAGAATTTTGATTGAAAATAAGAATGACAAGGAGGAATTTTTAAAGATGTGGAGAGGGTCCAAACAAACCCGAAATAGTGGAGTTAGACATACTTCTTGACCTTCATTTTTTTCAAGAATTATTTGTATATGATTCCTTCTTTCCCAGGCGGCAGATTCGCAGATTGTTTCAGATTATGTGCGGTACTATCTCCACCAACATACGTGAGTTAACGCTCGTTGCTTTATTTACTCTACATTCTACATGTTCCTTATGTTAGATAGTTGTGTATAAATGGCCGTTTGCTGCAGATTTTGCAAAACTAGAAGTTAATGAGTCATAAGCAAAAGCTAAAAACACCCTCCCAGTTTTTTGATAATGAAACTTTCATCTTAATTAAGTCACATGGAATCGTAACGCGTTATGAAGTAGAAGCTGCAACAAACACTTTGTGACAAACTCTCTAATATCTATATGTGTGTGTGTGTGTATATGATTTTAAGTTTTTAACTGAAATGATGTTGTAACTGAAATGAGTATATTAAGTTGGATGTGTGGTATGATTAGGAGATATAGAATCAAAAACAAAACATTTATGAAAATTGTTGTGGGCCAAATGAAGATAAGATGGAAGAAAATATACTATGGTGGTTTGGTCGCATTACAACGAAGACCACTAGGTGCAACAATAAAGAAGCTTATTACTGAACATTTAGCCTTTGACATACCAGAATTCTGAAAAAGGATTCATATACCGTACCCCAATTGATCAGGACACAAGGTTTGATAAGTTCAATTTGGGTATATGCATGGACCATATGCACCCCCATAAGGTGCATCAACTAGGATTGCTATATCTGTATAACTTGAATTGCCGAAGCTTGTCCTCTGCCACCCTAATCTACCACCCTCCTTATGTTGCCTCTGTACTATAAGAATGTATAGCTAGAAAATGTTTCTAGGAACTATATTTAGCGCAATTAGGTATAAACTGATACTGACTCAGAATTTTGTAATTTCAACTCCATTAACAACTACTTGTGAGTCTTTTTTTTGGCTTACACTCGTTATCTCAAGTTTTGGATCGAACTAATCCATTAACATAAATAGTTCATGAGAGAAAATGGAAGTTTCATTTTTTTCAACTGGACTTAGTGCCTTATCCAGTGAATGTTTTTCTAGACTATTTTTTCATGTACTATCATTGATCCAATGGTACATTTTTGGCAATTTCCTTTGCATTTTATATTATTGGTGTGAATTGTTTTGAAAATTGCTGTGGCCGGACGGTAACCTTTTGAAGTCTACATATGACCTAAAGTTGGGAAATGGAATCTCAATAGGACTTTGCAGTGTTCTAAAAAGTGCTAGGCGGTAAACGGGCGGCCAGGGGCCTAGCGCCTAGGCGGTTTTTTATTTATTTATTTATTTAGACAACTAATATTTACTAAAAACAATAATAAATGACCAAATATCAAATTCTAACAAAAAAATAATATTAAAATAGTAGAGTTCAACTGTTTAATAATGAATAATACTAAGAGGAATATAGAAATGACAATTTAGGTCTTTAAAATACATAGAGATTAAAAACTAGGTCTCTAAAAAGCGCTAGGCGGTAAGCAGGTGGCCGAGAGGACCAGCGCCTAGGCAGGGCCTAGACAGCCTGGGCGGCCGGGGGGCCTAGCGCTTAGGCGGGGGCCTAGGCGACCGATTTTTAGAACAGTGGGACTTTGCATTTCTTATCTTTTCTTTGTTATCGTTGCCAACTGGCTGGTGATGTTAGAATAGTTATTTTCTGATTAGGTAGAGTTTGGCCCTTCAAGACAATCATTCCATTTCTTTGTTGCTGGAAGATAAACACTTGGTGGTTTATTCTATGCTTCTGAAGTTTGGTCTTGGGTCATTCTCCCGGTCCTCACTTCATGGTATCCCAAATGCCAGGGAAAGTATTTGATATTACTGATCCCTTTTAGTTGCTTATTCTTTGGCCATCTTTTATTCCCCATATCTACGGTTCAAGTTCAACAAAAGGATCCTGTTGAGTTAAATTTTCAGGTTCTTCTCCATTTGTTGCAAATGTGGTTCTTTTTGCACATTTTAGGTTTGCAAGACTTGTGAACATTGTGCTTCTTATTTGTTGTTGGTTTAATTAACTTTCCTCACGAATTAAATTAAGAAAATCATACCAATACCCCCCACTCGCCTTCCTATCTTGATTCCTGTTTTGAGTAGTACTATCTGAGAAGGAATGATGTTTTTGTTTTTTAGGGTAATTAAAACTTTTATTAAGTTGAAACAATGTATTTATATTAGTAGAAAAATTAGAGAGACTATTATTCTTTAGCTGTAGTTGAATAAGAACAGTTTTGAGGTGTAGCATTGGCACATCTAAAGAAGTAAATTAGATTGGTAGTTTTTTAGTTCCAACTCCTGCTTTCTTAGGACACCTAAATTCTTATGCACCTGGAACAAACATGCACACACACTTGATGCAACAGCAGCAACACACACACACACACACACAAAAGAAGCCACTCACCCAGAACCCTTAAAATTTTTGACATTTTATCTCTTAACCTAGACGTATGACTTGCATCTTTTCCAATGAAAATTGAGGGAATACATTGGATGTTGACTTGGGAGTGAAGCTTTTGCATTTTATAAATTATATTTTGGCTTGAAATCGTTTCCATTTACACATTTGAAAACAGATTTCTTCGGAGAGCGGCACTATGTTGATGTAGGTGCCTCCATCCTATTTTTTTGTTTTCTAATTTTTTGTGAATGTCTTAGTGTTATAGGGACACAAACATTCCTAGTAGGGTATAGATGAGTTGGGGTTGTAAAAAACCCATGATGCATTTGGACATAAAATATTGTTGGACATAGCAAATAGTCAAGGACCACAGTTCTAGGCATTTGATTGTGAGTTTTGGATATGAATCCTCCTATAGTAATGTGTATTGTGCATTCAAATGAACCACAATGACTAAAACAATGTGGAAACTATAAACATACAAAAAGTGAGATTGATGAGTTTGATTGTCTTGAGGTGTGGATACGGACAAAGGTAGTGTGCTTTTCTAGAAGGGAGTATGAAATTTCAATGGCCAAAGGTGGAACACATGACACGGATGTCTCTCTGTATTTGACTTTATTATGTTTTAGATTTTCACCTATCATTGAATAAGTATTTATCCATGTTGAAAGAACTATGGTGAGTAACATGGCAAGTCATGATATACGATGTGCATCTTAAATAGAAAGATATATGACATGCTTAAACTCTTCAATCTCACTTTATGTGTGTTTATTGACGTACAAAAAGTGATGACTTTATTGTGTTTTAGATTTTCACCTATCATTCAATAATTATTTATCCATGTCGAAAGAACCATAGTGAGTAATATGGCAAGTCAGAGGAGTCTCTCCCTCAAGGGTCATCTACGTTTTTTAGGTTGCCGCTGCTTTTCTGGTGCCGATAAGGTCCATGGGTGCGTGGATCGGGCTCGTCCGACCGATTTGGGGCTTGAGGTCACGTTTTTGGTTTAGGGTTCCGTATGGCCTTTTCAGATCTGGGTTTGGGTTCCTGGTCTTCTATTTGGGTTCCAATGGGGCTTTTTGGGCTCCGAGTGTTGGGCTGGGGTCTCTCTTTGGGTCGATTTTGGCCATGGCGGTTTCGGCCATGGTGTTTTTTTTTGGTTGTCAGTGGTTCAAAGATTTGTGGGCTGGCAAATCTGAGTGATTCCGACCGTGGTCGTGTCCAGAGGTTCTTCTATGGTCTCCTTGTTGTCCATGGCTTCGTATAAGCTGTGGTTTAATTCTTACGTTCGGTTGCTGTGTTTGATTCTCAACGTGTTCGTTGGTTTTCCGATTTGTGGATGTGATGGTCCCGTCTTTGGTGAACCTGATCGGGGTGTTGGTGTTTCGATTTCGTTGGGTTGGTTCTCTGGTCAGGACCATGGTGTTTTTGATCTGGCGGCCCTGGCTTCCACATGGGTTTTCAGCTTTGTGTGGTCCGATTTGATTTGTTTGGAGATGGGATTTTCTGATTTGGGACTTGGATTTTGAGCTTCCATGGTTTCCGGGGATAGATGCGTCTTGGCGCCGGCGATTGTTACAGATATTGAATTCTCAGTGATGGTGGCTGTTGGTGGCTTCGGTGGTTTTAACAACGCGCTAGTGTTTGTGATTGATTGTGTATTGCAGTTTCTGTCTCCGGTGGCAGGGAGCTTGGTTCTCTGTCTCCGGTGGCGGTGAGTTTTATTTCAGCAATGGTTATTCTTGTTTGGGCTTTGTTAATGCCTATTGGTTACGGCTCATTGTTGGGCTGCTTGCTGGTTTCGTTTGGTGTATTTGTGGAATTGTTAGTGGGCTGCGTTACTAGCCTGGGCTTCTGTTTGCCTTGGTTGCTGCTGGTGTTGTCCAGCTTGTTTTTGTTGATGCTGCCCAAGTGTTTAACAGTCTTTTGGCTCTGCTGTTGTTGCCTGGTGCTGGGTGGTTGCAGCACCTTTTGTGTTTTTTTGTTATAAATTGATTTAGTTGTTAAACCCATGTTTTTTTTATTGTTTTGCTTTCTCTGTCTTGGTGAGTTTCTGTTGGGCTTATGGTTCCCCATCTCGTTGGCTTTTTTTGAGTGACGTGATTGTCACGGCCACGAGGGGTGTTGTGACCTAGCTTGGTTTTAAGCTCTCTTGAGAAGGAGGGCTTGATTATGAAATTATTTTCGGGTTTAAAAGCTAAATCAATTGGGTTCCTTTTAATTTCATTGTTATTACCTATCAGTTTGTAATTTTACCTACCCAAAGCGGGATGTGCTTGGGCTTATTATGGGTTGTCTAGTTTGGTCTGTTATTGTTTCTTCTGGTTGGTGATTGCCCGTTCTCCCCCTTGTGTTCTTTCCTTCGGTTTGGTTGGTTAGAGCAATAGAGGGAGAAATCATGTGCAATCACCAATATACTTGTTTTCCCTTCCTTCCAGGGTGTGCAAGGTTCAATTTTGGTAGTCTAGATTTTCTTTGTTTGTCTGTGGCCGTGATTTTGTAGTGCTTGGGGTATGCCCCTGAAAATTTGTAACTGCACTTACGGTTGTTTTTTTATCAACCCACTTAACCAAAATAAATTATGGCAAGTCACGACATATGACGCGCATCAATAAATAGAAAGATATATGACATGCTTAAACTCTTCAATCTCACTTTTTGTATGTTTATTGACGTACAAAAATTGATATTGATACGGATATGATACGATATGGATACGGAAATATGGGAAACAGATAATATGTAATAGGGCAAGTCACGACATCTTATGTGCATCTTAAATAGATAATGTCGTTTTATTGACGCAAGAACTACCCTTGGAAAACTTTAATACTTAACTTACAAGCTAAATGATAATGAATTATGTGCTATGCAGCCTATGCTATAATATTTTCAAAGTTGCCCATGATAAGATGTATACTTCAGTTCATGCTTCAAGCCAAGACTTGCATTATGCACAAGGGGGGAAAGAAACAAAGTGCATGTGATCCATTATTGTTATATTTACTTTTAACTTCGAATAAATGAAGGCGTACCCAACATTGTTATATTTGGTGGCACTAGGTATTGATCTCTGTTGAAGTCAGAATTAACTATGCTTGTGTAGCTGCATAGAATAGAACTATAAGATATTATCATGATAGAACTATATCATATTATTATTTAGAATGTTGCAACTTGTATATCTTTCTTTCCTCATTGAAAAATGTATTGTCCAGAGCTTTGAATATTCATACTAACAAAGAAGTGCGATAATATGTAGCTTTTTGATGTGTGCCATATGCTATCTATCAAAAATGTTTTCCTAGTTTATCGGGCATCACTACTGGGATACTCAGATGAGGTTGATCAAAAGCCGTTTAGAATTTTGGTGAATTTTGGAACACGTGAAAATATTCCTAAACTTTTTTTTTGCTTCTTCCAGAGCTTCCTATACTTTTTAACGTGCCTCTTGTAGTTGATTCCCATACGCGTGTATGTGCTGTAATTTTATACATGTATATTGAAAGTTAGTTTTTGTCTCTACATATCATGTTCCAAATCTAACTAACTATATACTTTTTGAGATTTTTTTTGTTATTTGTACTGCTACTGCTTTTTAAATACGATTTTATACTTTGTGTTTGAATTTCTTATGGACCATCTAACCATTCTCCTTTTACAGAATACAGCTTGGGCAGCCTGCAACTGTCAAGGTTGCTGCAAACCTTGTCAGGTTATTATCGTATAATAACAAGGTTTGTGTTCAAAGCTTTGTGTAAAAAAGATACGTGCACAGATACTGGACACTTCCCTCTCACAAAGAGTGGGACCCACAAGGGGTCCACATGCCGTAGGACCACTCCTTGAGAGTGGCCAATGTCCGGATAAATGTCTGTCTGTCTATGCACATGAAAGTGTTGTTTTTATGTCCCAATTACTTCACTTATAAATTATTGGTGTTGGTCATTGGGCGCAAATGATATGGAATTCATTGTTACAAAGTTTCAACATTCTACTTCAGAACTATCAATTTGAACTGTTTGGTGAATTTAGTGACTATATTAGGTGTTATCTTAGGTTTCATTGAGGGCAAATATCATTTCAGTGGAAAATGGCAAATTAATTTCATATTAGAGGGCACCTTTTGTAGATTACAATACAAGTGGGAAGGAGAAAAATAGTTTAAAAAACGTATGATATCTCTTTTCCCTAATTTTTTTTCTCTCCCCTCTCTCTTTTGAAACCTAAAACACCCAACCAGATACCGCCACCTTCCACGACCACCACTGGCTGCTATTATACTGCTGCCATCTCCACCAGCATTGAGGCGGGGTGACCGGACATTGATCCTAAAAGCTGCAACTACTGGAGGGAAAATCAATCCCCTTATTCCCTAGCCAACAGTTCCAGTCAAACGAGGCCAAACCCACTTTAGCAAGATAATGCTCATGAATCACTCACCCACCCCAGAAGAGTTTCATGCCTGAGACGTCTTCTTGTCATCCTATTTGACGCAGGGAGACTGACGATTTATCTTCAAAACAGCAGCTAGTGGGAGGAGGATAATCAATCCCTTTATCCCCTAGCCTAGGGTTCTAGGCAATTGAGGTGAAACACACTTTAATACAGGGTGATGCATGGGGAGGCAATTCAATCCCTTTATCCGCTAGCCTATGGCTTCAGACAATTGAGTTGAAACCCATTTTAGCTGGGGGTGATGCTTCACAGCTAGGATGCTCCTGTATAAACCAATTACCGCCACCTATATGGCATACACTACTAATGTTGCTGTTGCCATGGGGATTTGCAGGGGAGCGGGGGAGTGACGAGGAGCGGCAGGCAAGACGAGTAGGGCTGAGGAGAAGCTGGCATTGGCGTTGGAGGGTGGCGGGAGGGGCAACAGGTGGCATGGGAGGATGGGTAAAGCATGGAGTGGTAGGGGAGGGATATGCAGTGGCCAGCAGCAGTGGGGGAAAGGAAGATGGGGGCGGGAGGAGGAATAAATAAAGAGGAAAAGAGGGGGGCTTTTTTCTTGGTGAGGGGAAACATGGCCTTGCAAAAGTCAAATTCCATGTGTTTAAAATAATTTTCTCCTTCCCAATTGGTGTTTAAACTTTGAAAATGGCAAAATTAACTCTGTACCCTATGGTATAGTTGATGACCTAATTAATCCTAGACATTTGGAAATAAGCACATATCTTCCATTGTATGTGGATTAAAACACAACATCATGTCATATATCTATGTTGTGTATTTGCATGATAGTTTTATTTTATTGCTTTGGTTTGATTTACTTGACCAATTTGAAGTGTTAAAATAAACAGTAATAAGTATTTCTTAACGATCTGAAGATATTAAAAACTCATTGCTCGTATTGAATTTTTGTTTAGAAGTTGGAAAAGAATTGATAAAAAGTTATTGAAAGTCCAAATCAACGTTACTAGAAAATGCTAGTACCTTGGTGAATTTCATTTTGGAATGCAGGTTCTGAAACAAGATATTCTTTTGTTCCGAAATGGTGAATATAGCGATCCTCAAAGTTTCTCCATTGTTTCCTTAACGTGTCCTTTAAGTGAATAAAGGTCAAATGTAAAGATTTAAAATCTAGAGGGAGTGGAGGCTTGGTAAGAGAAGACGTTAAAAGATGGAATTGTCATTGTTTATTGCTTGAAAGAAATACATTCTTGTGTAATAATATATAGCAGTTTACCCATTGCCATCCCACGTATCAGAATGATCTGTGTTCCTGGTAACATATATGCAAATTAGTAGATCTCTAGAGCTAGGACTCCAGAAACCGCATCTATCACAAAATCCATTATACCTTGTTACTCGCGACCATTGCTATTTAGATGGTGGGATGGGGATATAAAGGAATTGCTTTCTAAATGTGTGTGGACCAGAATTAGATGGAGAACAAGTTTTGTGTTATCTGCAATGGCTGTTATACACAAACTCATATTGGTAGAGCTGTATTAATGGTGGGCCTTGTAGCATTATGTTTCAGTTCACCCTTCACCAACAATTGTTACAAAAATATATAAGTAATGCATATGCCCCTCAAAACACTTTTACTCAACTCAAATGATAAATTGTTTGTTAGAGAAAATAACAAAATGTTCTCACTGATGCTTATTGTGCCCCAATTTTCAGTAGAGCAAAAATATAGATTAAAATTTACTAAATTTAATAATTATTACATACAATGAGATTATTCTGAAAGGCTATGTTAGACATATCTATTATTTTCTTTGGTTTTGTTACCACAAGTATCTTTCAGTTATCAATTTATATATCTCTATTATTGGTTGCTTCTCATTCCTTCGTTTTTTGAATAATATTGCTATTTCTATCAGTATTAAAAGGCATTCATATAAAATTCTTTTTTTGATTGGTAAAGTAAACATAGACTTCTACTAGTCTGTTTCTTTCTATTATATTCTTATTTTAGCTATGATACATAGTTATATTCTAGTTCAGTACATAATCTTATTGCCATTTTCCTGAATTGTTTTGCAAATTAACAATTTAAGCTTTGCAGAATAGGCTACAAACTGGCATGATTGTTGGAGGCTGGGACAAGTATGAGGGGGGTAAAATATATGGAGTCCCTCTTGGGGGAACAGTTATAGAGCAGCCTTTTGCAATTGGAGGTGAGTTGTTATTATTAGATAAAAATCTCTCTTATGGCTCTACTCTAATTGTCGATTCTATGTGAATGCTGACAAAATGGCCTTGTTGCTGGGTCTGAAATCTGAATGCACTTCACCAGATGTAATCTTCTTCGTCTGTATAGATGAAACTTGTTGTGTATGCGTATCAGCTGGCGAAGCTTATTTTGAGACACTAATAATCTATTATGTAGTTTTATCGAACTGAAAATACCATTGTCAGTGCCCATGTTATGACGTTTCATTCAATTTATTCTCGATGGTAGAGAGTTATCCAGCATGTTAGTTATTTATCCTCTGTTACGTGGCACTCCTTGCTTGATTGTTGTTTCTCTTATTTTTAACTTTGACCACAGTGGATGAAAATCTCATATTTATCAAACAATCTAATAGATCAGAGCCATCCATATGGAACACACCATTAACTTGACCACATAATAAAACTCAATACCTTTGATTTACCACAACCACCAAGACTGTCCTCCATCAGTTCACCTCCACCCCACCCTTCCCCCACCTCTTCTCTGCCGCCACTCACCACCATTGTTTCCCTTCCCTTTTCCCTTCTTTCCCCACCCTTCATGCCTCCCTCTCTCTCTGTCTCTCAACTATTCTTAGAGGTGTGGCAACCACCACTGTGGGTGATCTGCACCAAGAAGGATTTTGACTCTTTGGGAGGAAGAAATTGGAGTGATGAGGTACCTGATATTTCGTAATTTATTTCCATGTCTCTCTCGATATGTACATATATGTTTGTATCTCTATCAGATTCACAAATAGGATGGACTTGATTTTGATGGGGCCTGTGATACATTCTGGTTGTGCTATGGTATCCGTGGTAACGTTTATTTCGTTGGGGAGCGAGAAACCAGTTGTGTGATGGTTTGGGGATGATGATGGAGAGGTTTGTGGGGTTTTGGTGTTGTGGAGGGGAGAGGATCGGGCGGCAGGATGATGGGTGAGGGGAGTGGGGTGGATGGAGAGGATGAGGAGGCTGGGTGGGAAGCGGTGGAGGGCATGGAAATGATACTGGTGATGGTAGAGGCGATGGTGGTTATGGAGATTGAATATATACAATACTGCGCAGTGTAAAAAGAGTAGGAAGTTAACAAAAATGCCCCTTCTCCTACGTTAACCGGGATGGACGGAAGGCTAGAATTGTTCCAAAGTTTAGAGAATAGGGTTTTAATTGCCAAAAATTAAAATCTCAGGGTTTGATTTGTTACTAGGATCAACTT
>CM018907.1:9883507-9901007 GCA_009663005.1 Actinidia chinensis | reverse complement strand
GTTATTGCTAGAAGATTATTTTTCCAAAACACAAATTAAAGCCTAGACAGATTTATTAGTTTATTAATTACACATAACATAGAAAAGAACTTTAAAATTGCTTGATAGTGTGTCGTTAGTCAATGAACCTGATTTTCATAACCCTTTCCCAAGAAATGAACGGCCCACCGTACTTTATGCCACATTCACATGCAAACTTTAGAATTTTCATCATCAACACATTAACAATGCAATATTTTCTGGCAAAGAACATGGTGTAGTTATAATTCTACATTTATTTATTTATATCAATATCATACAGTCACTTCATGACAACGGAACTGTATCCTCAGTGGAGATGACCTTTTTTTTTTTAAAATGTAATTCTCCATAAACCAAAAATAATGTTTCTTCATTTTCTCCAAGTGCAATTAGAGCCAAGGCAACATAAAAAATTTCTTCGATCAACTAACCGTTGTATGCATTTTAGAATCTGAATCAGAGTGAGATTGAAATGAAATAAGAATAGTATTTAAATTATTGTAGAACTTGGTTATGGATAATTGTAGGTAGTGGTGGACGGTAGTGGCAATGATGGTAATGAATTTAGACCAAGTAGATTTTTACTGCATTAGTTAGACCTGCAACTCAGAAGTTTTTTCTTTTTGTTATGCTTTTGCTCATTAAATAGTTTTGGGGCCTATCCCCCCATCAAATAAAAATTCTTTCTACTTTTTTGGCTACTTCCTTCAAAATATTTTACAATGGTTGGTTCATAGGTGCAATTATATTATTATTACTTTGTAGTTGGGGTGCCAAGCCAAGTCACAAGTTTTGTCACCTCTTGTCTTGTCCCCTCTACGATACGTACGAATACTAACCAGTAGCGCGCCACAAAAACGATATCAGCAAATCCTTCTGTTTCGTAACAACTAGAATACCTATATGCGGGAACAGGAGCATTCCGGTTTACCAGCCCTTTCCGGCCTGTTCCGCCTAGTTTTTCAAGACATATATCGATGTACAAACTAACACTCAAGTATTCAGAAAAAATAAAAATAAAGACTATAAAACTTGAGGGGAGGAGAGAGGTGATTTTTCTGAGTGTTATAAAAAAAATAATTCATTAAAGTGCTGAATTTAATAAGTTGTGAAACAAATTACAACAGATGAACGAAATATAACTAGCATATATTCTACAAAGGGTTGATCGAGGTCCTAGCGTTCAACACGTCTCCCATATAGACACAGAATTCGCACACCGTCCACGGGTGCTTACGACCGTTTGGCGTAGCTGTCTCCCAGGATGCACGATTCTCGCTCACCGAATTTAGCAACGATTTCTGTGTGCCCCCTTGGACAAGAACCAAGAAGTAGTGTCACTCTCTCACAAATGAATTCTAATGCAGAATGCCCGAACCTCTCTTTTTTCTCACTGATGAACTCTCAGAGTTTTGTGTGTTTTTTTGACTTGCAAAGGATGTTGGATTTATTAGATTTTCCAGGCTTGAGAAAAAGCCCGAATTATTCCTCCTTGAACCATTGTTACCAGCCCCACTAAGCATGCGCAATAACTCACCCTCATTCTTTTAATGGCTGATTAGGTCTGCTTAGTTATCAAGATGAAAAAGGTCACTGACCTTTCATCATGAACATAGGACTAAAGATGGGGAGAATTAAATCTGTAATAAAAATTACTTGGGTTCCTTAAATTTGTAATTAGAAATTACAAGGAGTTTTATTACGTACTTAAAAACTACAGAATAAAAAGTAATTAACCAATTACTCAGTTACACCCCCACGCTACCCAACGGCTGCCACGTGCTAAGTGACAAAGTGCCATCCACTAATAGCGCCAAATGCGCCCATTGCGTCCCATCGCCCACACGCACCGCGCCACTGCGGACCGCGCGACTACGGGCTGTCTGGCGCAGCCGCGCGTGCAACATGAAACTAAAGGTTCAATGTGACTCCTTGTGTCTATCACATCCGCTGTGGTGCTCCAAGTATTATTTGGCTATATACTTGGAGTAATTAACCATTTAAAATATTCCTATTTACCGATGTGGGACTTTCACCATTTTTTCCATATAAATGGTCAAACTTCGGTGACATTTTCTTCATTCACCGTTTAGCCGTGTTGAGGCAAATAATATCCTACGGTTTATTCTACTCGCCGAAGGAAACCATTCCACCCACATGGTTCAATACTTTCGATAACCGGGACCCACCCATCAAATTAGAAAAGTCAAACTCGCTCAAACTTAACTTTTTTCCACCATCCCCCCCCACAATGAAATGAAAAATTGGTTCTGTTTTTCATATGGCCACAAAACATGATTCCTAAGTGAGAGAGAACTTAAAGGAATTCCCTGTATAGAGATAGGTAGCTTTTTTGGCCATTGAACCTACCTTGCTGAAAAAATATCGAGCCACTTACGATCTAATCATTGGACATGATGCCTTGAACTGTCAGCTATGGTGTAAGCCAAACAATAATTATCACCCAGAGTTTCTCCAAACCACAAAAACTGGTTTCTCATGTGTTGTGCCATTTTGGCCCGGGGCATCGCCTGGTAATTTCAGAGTGCTTTTTAGAGAATGTAAGCCTTTATCATTCTCATAAAGTGGCCCCTTCACCCATATAGGTGATTTCTCATAAGGATATCCTGCACTATCCTACTCAGAATTTTCCAAGATTATGATAATCATTAAAGCATAGCTTACATCCTCAACCTATACAGGTAATCACTGATTTATCTAGACAATGGGATAGGAACAATACTTTTCCACGTGATTCTCCTACTAAGTCACACATAACTTGGTTGTCCCATTGAACCTATATCTTGGGATCATCATCCAAATAGGTGGGTGCCATGGAGGTGGACGTTTTAAAATTAATAAGGCTTTAATCCCATTCCCCTCGATAAGCGATAAACTTGCTCCTTATTCAATCCTTTGTCAAACGGATCCGCTATATTATCTTTTGACTTATATCTCAATAGAATATACTTCCGACAAGGAAAGCAAGTGTTTATCGGGTTATTGGTGGATCTTCGCACGTATATGTCTAGAACTTACCGTTATACATGTTTTTCTTCTGCTCTTCGCAAGTGCCGATTGATCTATCGAGCAATGTGGGATGCATATGCAGATAACGTGGGCTTAGGCCACACACAGGAATTCCTCAAGAAGTGACGAAGCATTCAATCCTCTTCTTCCATCTTTATCTAAAGCTATAAATTCTGATTCCATCGTGGACCTTGCTATCTGTTTTCTTGAGCATGACTTCCCAAGACACAGCCTTTCACCACCAAAGCTGCAAGATCTATCCACTCTGGATTTAGAGTCTTTTACTTATCTGGATATCCAACTTGCATCACTGTACCCTTCTAGTACTGCTGTAATAGAAAAAACAAAAAAACACTCCTCCTCCCTTCCCCTTTTCCCCCTAAAAACCAATATCGAGGATATCTCGTGTAGTGTAGGCCGTACATTTGGGTATATCTTAAGTATCTTAAACCCGAATTATTAGCTTGCCAATGATCACCCACTTGTGGTTTATGAGATACCTACTCAGCTTACTTACCGCAGAAGCTAAATCTGGTCCTTGGCATTCTAAGATACATCAAACTCCCAATGAGTCGAGAATACTCTAATTGCGATATACCTTCACCTATATCTTTCCAATGAATGGTTTGGATCAATATGTGTTCTTGCCATACTATTATCATTTCTTGCAAAAACTTCTCAAGAATTTTTAGCAACATAGTGTGATGTGACAAGGTAATAAATCCAGCAAGCATTCCTATTGATTTTTATTCCTAAAATCACATTCTGCTATAAACCCATATCCTTCATGTCAACTTAGAGTTTAACATTTTTCTGGTAGTTTTAAAAAATCATATCCATTATACTGACTACCAACATGAGCATGTCATCCCCCGACATAGACAGACAAACAATGACATATCCTTTATCAGTGTTCTCACATAGACACATTTATCACATTCTTGATTTTGATATGAATTTAACAACATTACATATCAATTTCTCATGCATTGTTTTTTGGTGCTTGCTTAAGTCGTATAAATACTTAACAAGTTTACACACTTTATTCTCTTGTCCTGAACCAACAAACCCTTCCGGTTGTTCCATATAGATGTCTTCATCTAATTCACCATTTAGAAATTCTGTCTTAAAACATCCATTGATTATCTCTAGTTTATTAACGCTGCATAGCAATGATCACTTCTAATGCTGGACTGTTTATTCTACGTGACAGGAGAATAAAGTATCGAGTAATCAATTCCTCATCGGTTTGCCTATATCCTTTAACTACAAGCCTTGCCGTAGTATTATCAATTGAACCATCTGTTTTGTTTTTCATCTGCTTTCAATCTTTCTTTTAAAATCCACTATATCCGTGGTTACACCTGTGAAGATTCCCAATTCCATGTAATGATTTTTGCAAGTGGACTTTTTTTTCATTCAACCCTCACTATAATAAGCTTCCTTCCATACAGGAGCTTCCGAAGAGACATAGCTTCCCTAAAGTTTGGGGTTCATTTTCTAACAGTCAAGATTTAGAAAATCTGGTCCATAAAGATTTGGTACTTCTAGCCTTTTGCTACGTCTATCTCAAACCTTCCTCTTCTTGCTTGAATCATAGTCCCTGATTTGACTTGGTCACTTGGCCAATGTCCATACTTCCTCTTCACAAGTTATTCACTCTTGTGTAAGTTATATGGGACAAACACAATCCTCAAAACAAATAATGATTCCTAGATGCCATACCTGTATTGTGACATGAATATCAGGATTTATCACTCTTCTGCACCTAGGAATCGTCAAGGCACTGCTATGTTTGCATATATCCTATAAATACATCAATCACTTAGGTTATTCGATCCGATTTTTTAAAACCCCTTTTATGGTAGGATGGGCAACCTTGCCAACACCACCACACTTTTCAAATATTTGCTAAGAGGTCTACGACTTTCCACAACTCATAATGTGGTTTTTATTTTTAATTTGGTTTTCTTATGAGGGGACTTTCTTAAGGATGTAATTTGTAGAAAGTATTTGCTTCCCCCCACAAGTTCTGGGGTAAACCTGAACTTATCAACATGGCATTCATCATTTTCTTTTTAAATTTCTATTTTTTCTTTTCTCAACACCAGTTGGTTGTGGTGAATAGGGTGCATTAGTTTGGTTGAATTATTCATGTTGAAACAGAACTCACCAAAAGGTGATTCAATATCACCACCCCTATCACTTCTTAGAACATTTTATATTTTTCCAAGTTGATTTTCACTTCAGTTTTAACTGCTAAAATTGTTAATGCCTCATTCCTTACTTCGTAGCCATACCATGACAACCCTTGTACTGTCATCTATAAAAGTGTAAATATTTTTTACCTCCTCGTGTTTGAACAATTCAATCACAATATCACTAGCATTAAATCACGATGTCAGTACTATCTCTTCTTTCTCACATATTGAAAAGTGCTTTTTTTTGTTAATTTGGCCTCCACACATACATCACATTTGTGAGTATTTTGAATATTCAATTGTGGTAAATATTCCATTTAATTAATCTACGAATAGAATCAAAATTAACATGTCCCAATCTACCATCCAAATGTAAGAAGACTCAATCAAGTAAGCAGAAGAGTCAGCATTCTTATTGATTTCATTTTGGATTTACAGGAGTACATTTAATTTGTAATAACTCCTCAGCTCAGTAACCCTTCTCCACATAACCCCATCCGTTATTCAGAATAACCTTATCTGACACAAAACAGCTTAAAACATGCGTGCTAATGCAGAAGATCCTGACAAAGATTCTTGCGATCTCCGCACATCAGTGAGTACATATTCAGCGTTGTTCCTTTCCAGAGGTCATTTCGCCCGACCTTCCCTTTGCCCTATCAACCTTGCGTGAAATTGGCAAGAGTTTCCCATGAAAATTTGTTCACCATTGGTAACACTTGATAAGTGGTGAACATCTCTTTATTTGAGCATGACATGACGGGTAGCCCCGGTGTCCACCCCCTGTCCTTGGTGTTCGAGCCGATCATGTTCCCTCCGTCAGCAACCCAGCTACAAAATTCATATCATTTACTCCTTGGAGCTATTCCCACAGTCATGTTGGTCTATATGAGCATGCTTTGTGGCTTTTTTGAAGCACTTTTCTGTTCTTTCGACTCCGACAGTCTTTTGGCTTGATGTCCATCTTGTCGCAGATATAACACTCGTGCCAGTGGAATTTGAGTTTGCCGTTAGCCTTCACCCCAAGATTCTGAATTTCTTTATTTTTGGTCTTGGAGTTTTGACCTCTTGGAGCTCTGACCATGCTCCACTATAGTTGCCTTTGATTTGTTATTGCCACGCCTCGGTTTTTCCTTTTCTCGGAAAACCTATTGTCCTCCTCATTCGGAGCCGCACTATGCAGTCCTGTCATCCAGGTCATCTCCATTTCGCTTGTGCTTGAATAGTTTCTCAAATCCTTCCATGAGGTGGAATGTTTTTCAATCACTGCAATGCTACTGAAAAGTCTATAAATGAAGGGGAAAGGGGACAGGGGTGGGGGGAAGAATGCTGTCTCTTCTCGCGCCTGTAAGTGCAACTTATATTTAAACTAACTTCCCCCCACAAAATAACTACCAACAAAAACAAACAATTACCGGCGCTGGCCCTCCAGGCGACCAAACAAACCTTCCAATGCTTGCCGACCCCACAACCGTTCGGGACGAAATTGTAAGAGTGAAAAACTTATTTAACGGGACCCCCCCGAACAGTCTGACTAAAACGCCATATATTTTTTTTCGGACCAATTAGTTTAGATAAGGTCCCACCACAAGGGGATCCCGAGTGTCCACGTGCCTATACTTTGAACATATCCCAATTTCGTTTGAAATCAACATCCATGGTTTCATTTCTCCCTAATAAGGCCATCTCATACCTTGAAACATGGCATTATGTGTGATAAACATTCGTTATCTGTCATTTGACAACATGGAAACCCTTGAATATACATATTAGTCATTGAAACATTTCGAAAGTACATACTTCTACCCTTGTTCATTTCATCGTGTTACTCTCCCTGGATCTCTTAACTAGACTTTAGAAAATGTCGTGTTCCTACCATAAAAGACATAGGTATCGTTTATCATTACTATGATCCACCTCTGATAAGAAAAACTTGAAAGTTAATAGAAATTTCGAATTTCCTACCCAAGCATATCCGTTTAAACTTCTTTATGCACTAGGATCACTCTAAGATGTGCAATTACAATTCCATCCTCATTTTAAGCCTCAGGATCCCGTCCGAACCACAGTGAAAATTTCGAACGCAACCGTTCGAAACCTTCCCAAAACCGTTCGAACTTTTTCCTAAAACGTTCGAATCAAAACGTTATCGAACCATAGAAAAACGTTCGAACCCTTTTTCTTCTAACTAACTCCCAGTTGCTTTCTTCCTCTCACACCAAATCTAACGTTAAACTCTTTCCATTTCTTTTCTGTCAAAAGGCTCTGGAGATCAAATACAACTCAAGGGACTACAACTCAGATTCAGTCTAGCATTTATTAAATCCTATCATGTAGAATCTAAAGGATTTTAACATCAAAATAAAACCACTAAAACTAAATACACTAAAGGTAAAATGCTCACCTCTTACCCTTGTGAGGCTTCTATGACGTTCTTCCAATCTTCCCTTCCTTCCTTCTTCCCTCTTCTTCTTCTTTCCTCTTCTGGTGTCCCCTTCTTTCTTTCCGTTCCTTTCCTCTTCTCCTTCTTCTTTTTCTTTCTCTTCTCTCTCGCTCCTCCTCTCTCTCTCCCCTCCTTCGTTGGTGTTGGTGTGGGTGTGGGTGTGGGTGTGTGTTTTTGGATTTTGAAGTGTAAAGAGAGAGTGGGTGTGTATTGGCTCATATGGAAATCAATCCCGTGTAAGTACACCCTATTTTAATTTCGTGATTCCCTTTATATTTATTTCACTGTTCTACTGCTAACCGTTCGAAAACCCATCTTCGTCCTGTTCGAACGCAACCATCTGAACGAAATTTCATATCGTTCGGAACGATTGAAAATTTTTGGACTTAATCTAATGACTTTATTTCCATCCTATAAATATAGGGACTTCTTCCCATAAACTAACTAGCGGTCATATTTTGCTTCGTTACGGATTTTACGCATCGGGGTTTTAACACAGAATCTTTACTTAATTATAAGAAGATTAGATAGTATGTTTTGATATGCAGATTTGTCTACAACACTTCAACTTCTTGTTAGTCCTAAATGAAAAAATTAGCATGAACGATTGGGCATATAAAATTATTTTCACTTGATGTGATTTTGATGATTATGTATGTTACTTATGTTCAATGTGTTTGTGTAAATTCTTATAAATGCCTATATTTCTCTAATTTAATTTCATATCATTTAGAGGACATAGCATTTCATGAATATACGTGAGTCAAACACTTGAATAGATGTCAAAATCTAAGATTTTAGAAAGCACGCGCACTTCAGCTCAACACTGGCTATTTATAAAGGAAGGTGAAAGAATGATCTTTAAAAAGTTTTGTTCATGTGTTTAACCAGGTATAACAAATGTCAACAACTTTCATAATCCCACATCTTTTTATATGATTTCTATTCCGAATCTTTCAATGGTTTTTGAAAAAGAGAGTAATGAGACAGTGATATGATAAAAAAGAAAAGCAAGAAAAATAGAGGGATTACTCTAATCTCTTTCACTACTTCATTCTTACTCTGATAGGGGAGTGAATAACTCTAAATATCTTTCTTTACGTTTTATTCTTACTCTGATATGTTTAATTCTAAATGATTTACTTGACATGTTCATTACCCTGATGAGTTATATAATTTTTTACTCAATTCTATACTCTATTTTGGGCTAAATATCTTTAACTATTATTCTTATCACTATTTACCTTATGTTTAATAAAAAGAAAGATAAAAATGAAGATATGACTTTGAAATATGGATTGAGATCTTAACGCATTAATGAGAAATTAGTTATATGGATTGTTATTGCGTTTAAAACTCACTGTAAAATTGTCATGAATAATGGTTTGATATCAATGATATCCCCCCAGAGAAAAATAATATTATTGTTATATGAAGATGTGGATTGTTATGAAACATACTACTTTGTTGAGTCTAATTTGAGTACATAAATGCGTATAAAAATTTTTAAGCAAATTTGAGCTAAAAATAATATGTAAATGCATGTTGATTATCGTCAAATTTGATAACTTGATTTCTTGAACTCAAATACTTATGATAAAATGAGAATAAATGCATTGAATACTCTGAACTACTTGATCATGATTGACTATGGTATGATAAATCTTAAATCGAATGTGAATGAAAAATTCTACTTCCATTACTATAGAGATATGAAAAGAAAAAGTCATGAACTATAGGGAGAGAAAATGCTATTGCATGACTTAATTATGATGGTTTTATTAAATCTTATTGTATCTTTTTTGAAATAATATAGAATTTCATGAGACAGGGGGAAAAGGATGTTATGTTTTAATACTCTAATGTATTCAGACTTGTTGACATTGATTATAAGGGTGTTTTGGGCTTATAGATATAAATATATAGATAGGAGAGAGAGAGAGAGAGGACGAGATTCCATGGCCTATGATTGAACAGGTTGCCTGATGATAAGGAAAATTGACTCCCTAAGAAAGGGTGAGATGAGCCATTAACAACTCTTTGTTAATCTAACGGATTACATGTATGATCGTTTGTCGTTTAATTTGCTTTTTCATGGATTCATAATTAAAATTTGCTTCATTACAGTGTATAGACAACTCTCTAATTGGATTGACATGGAATTTACATTAATGGAGCACATAAATTTGCTGGATTGCCATATACCCTTTTTGATAATTTGAAAAAAGGGGAAGAAACTATGAATGTTGGCATGAATGCCATTGGGAAAAAATTGAGCAATCGTGATAAAGGGCACTTGATCTTTAATGGATTTTCATGAATATGACATGTTTTATGAGCTTTGAATATTAGAAATGCAATAAAATAGCAAAAAAAGGGGAGCATACATAGTATGTTTCAAAATATATAATACCCTTAATGAAAATCATTGTTCTAAAGTTCATCATTCATATATTGAAACGTTTTTGTCTCATCAAAAGGGGAAAGATAGTCTGACTCAATCCCTGAATTTGATGATAACAAAATAATTGTATTAGTAACTAATATCTGCTAAGCATGGCAGATCCATAGTATCCTGCACTAAAATCAAAGTGATAACATGAAAACTTGAGAACACTTTTTTCTTAGAAGTGTCCGACACTTTGCTCACAGGGTGTCGACAACACATGAAGACTCGGAAACATATTGAATAATTGGGAAAAGTCTTAAATAATGGAGGAAATCATGAAATTATCACTGGATAAGGTCATTGAATATCATACACATTTATGGGGAAGACAACTTAAAAGAACTCAAAGTGTGATGGTTTTCAAAAAGCACAGAAATCAAAAGAAATACTTCTAGCAAGAAGTGCGACACATGATTTCAAGGTGTCGACACAATCGTGGTTAAAGTGCCGATTACCTGAAGGGACAAGTAGCTAAAGACATATTTTGAATAACAAAGTGGCATCACCAGTATCGACACCAATGTCAGTAGCTAAAAGAAATATTTCTGGAGAAAGAAGTCCGGACACCAGTATCGACACCTGAAGACAAAAACTAAGAAACTGCAGCCGATTTTCAGAAGATGCAAAATATCTTAGGATATAGAGATCCAAATACAGAAAGTTTGAGGTTATCTTCAACATTCTGGAAGTCAGCTTTCCAATAAAACTAATTCATGAACCAAACTCGAAGTATTGAAAAAAGTTATGATCAAAAAGAATGATATCTATTTTGTGAGAAAACTACAGTTACTTTTAATGCCAAAATATCTAAAGTATATAGATTCCAAATACCGGAAAAACGTTAACTCTTATTTTCAAATCTAAAAGTCAACTTTCCCAATGAGACTAAATTTATGACCAAAACTCGAAGTATTGAAGAAGTTTTATGATCAAAGAACGATGCTCTATTTTTGGAAATTCTTGCAGCAATTGCAGATTAGGATTATCTAAGGTTTATACCAAGTCAAAATGAAGAATTTCTGGGCCTAAATTGTTAGGTCCTGATAAGTTTAATTTATAACTCAATAAAACACATTCAAAAATTCTAAGTAACAAAGAGTTATGGCCAAATTTACTGAAGGACTATACCCAAAAAACCAAAGCTGCAAGAAAGGTGTCGACACTTTTGGTCAGTAGGCCCGAATTACTTAGATTTGGAATGCAATTAAGTGTTCGAACCAACTTTGGTTAAGTGCAACACCTAGGGCACACCAACTCTATTTTGAAAGTTATAAAGGTCTAATCAGGCATTTTAATGGCCTCTAAACACTCCAACGGATTAGAATCACTTCAAGGCCATTAAATACAAGTCTCTAAACAACTTTGATGGTTTAAACAACAATGCTATAATATGGATTGATCATCAAAGACTTTTAATTTGCTAATTCTCTTTAAAATTCCTCTTGTTCACCAGGTAGTATTCCACTCCTATTTAATTTTCAAAAGAGCTTGTTTTTAACCTGGATCTTTTCATTACACCTATATCCTTGTAAGTTTGAGGTTAGCTTGGATAAAAACACTTGGTGAGATTTTTTGAACGTGTTTTTCTTATAAAGAAGCCCAACATTAGAGTTTGAGTATTTCTCTTGTAAGTAAAATACTAAAAAGTTTGAGTATAAACTTAGACAAAATACTTGGTGAGAGTTTTGAGTGTTTTTCTTGTACAAAAGTCAACACTAAGAGTTTGAGTGTTTCCTCTTGTAAGAGTAAAACACTAGGAAGTTTGAGTGGCGTTTGGACCCCAAAATCACTATGTAGAAGTGACGTTGAGCAAGGGTAAATCAACCCCCAAATTGTAATTGTTGATTCGTAAGTAATGAAAAAGATCTGGCAGAGGTCTTGGGAAGGATGTAGATCATAAGTGTGATCGAAATTCGTAAATCTTTATGTCCCTTCTTGGGCTTTGATTCTTTCATTAATATTGCTTATATTGCTTTGCACATAAATTGATTGATTAGATTAAGTTTTAATAATACATGTATAATGAGTATCGCGGGAATTAGGACTCCGAGGGTTCCAAAACGGGTAAGAGTAAGAAGACGATGAGAAGAAAAAGTTAAAGAAGGAAAAATTAACACTTAGCATTGAATGCCAATGTAAAAAAAAATGAAGGAACAGGTTTGAATGCTGGAAAGAAAAATTCAAACATTGTGCTTACCGTTTGGACTCTAGAATACAAAGGGGAAGTGGCGCTCGAACCATCTGCGTAGCATTCTTCGAAAATACAAAGGGATGAAAATGGATTACTTTAACTTTCGAAATCATATGTGTAGAGTTGGAACATTGGGTAGAAAGTACAACTGAGAGTGAGAACGCTTAGAATGAAGAACAAGTTAATATTTCGAACGCCACCAAGAGTAAAACTGGGTAGAAACCTATACCTATTAGGAGATTGGATTTAACTTCTATAAATAATTTTTATGATTTTTTTAGGAGGACGTGATATTTTTTTAGGATTTTTAAGTTGCAAACTTGAGATTCATTGTCTCTTTCATTAATTCTTGTAAGCATTAGTTATCAGAACCGAACTAGACATGGAACCGGTCAAAGCACCGATTCAAACGGTTCACATGGTTCAACCAGGTTTCAACCGGATGTTATAATTAATAAATAATTTAAAATTATATTTTTTTATTATAAATAATAAAAAAAATATTTTATCCATTCATAGTAAAAAATTAATATAGTAAAAAATTATTAAAAAATTAAAAATTCAATTCAAAAATTTTGGGGGTTTCAAACTGTAAAAATTAAAACTTCAATTCAAAAATTTGGGGTGTCAACTCGTGAAATTTTAATTTTAATTCTTCTGTTAAAAAATCGGCCAAGTTCAAACCGGTTAAAACCCGTTCTGGTTGGTATAAAAAATCCGGCCTGTTCAACGGTTCATCCAGTTCGTTTGCATTTCTGGTAAAATAGTTTGTTACCAAACCGGTTTAGTGCCCCGGTCCCGGTTGAACGGTTGAACGGCGGTTTCTTATCCGGTTTTAATAACTATGCTTGTAAAGTTTTACATTTAACTCAAAATTTTAATTAATTTAGTTTATGCTTTTGGTCGATAAACACGTATTTTTATCTTTTATCAAGATTTCAATTTTTTTTAATCGTTTGATAGATTTAGTTTTTAATTAGAATGCATTCAATATCAGTTATTGTTTTCTAAAGCATGATGTAGCTAGTTATTTTACTGGGATCAATTGTGAATGGCATCGGGGATCGAGATATGAACATTGAGGTAGAATTTCAAGTTAGAACTTTTTAGTTTTATTCTTCTTTTTTTACATTCTAAATACTTTCAAAAACTTGAGGGAGTCCTATTATGTTTGATAATGTATATGTGCGATCGCTTATACTCAGTATATATGCTGCATTGTAACATTATGCAGTTGAAGTTGGTTCGACTATTCGTATTCGGATCGATGATGCACAACCAGAATTATAATCAACCTGATTTTATTTAGAAGTTGAAGTAAGTAAGAATCTGTTTAAACATTAAATTTCTGAATCCGAAACTCACGACGTAGTCGAAGGGTTTGAGTTAGACTATGCTCCATTGGAATTCTAATAAACTCGTTGACTAGGTTCAATGATTTCAAAGAGTTCCTTTTCGTATCAAGTTCAAATCAGTTTTTTGCATTTCATAGTTTAAATTTATTTTTAATCATTCAAACCTTTAAAATATATAATTTTGTTTTTTTTTTGAAGTATAAGTTAGGATCAAGTAGAATGAGTTGATTGTTTTAATTCCTGTTTTCACTTTTGGTAATGTTCCTCGTGGGAGTGATACTCGTAACTTCGAGTTTATTACTACTTTGCGACCCGTAACACTTGCGTAAGATAATTTACTTTTGGAACGAATCATGTATTTAATGCATATATACTAAATCCCATGATATGATTATATAATTCTAACTTAGTATTTTTACTTTATTTTGTCATTTTCATACACCATTCACTCTAAGCAATGTGATATTAGATTCTTATCTTGATTTTACTTAAAAGCATTTGGAGATGTGTTTTGATCATTGAGTTTGCATGCTATACATTGTTGTTATAACTATATATATATATATATCTTAACTCATCCATGAAAACATACTATTTGAAGTGGTCTATAGCTTTAAAATTATCTAACATTCTACAGTATACTTAGGACCTATTCTAACTTAAACAGTTTTCTCACATGGCTAAGTGGAATATTATCTAGAGAACTTGACTGCACAATTACTTCTCCATGTATTGTATTTATTTGTTATGTATTATATACATGTGGTTTGATTTGGTGTGTATCATGATTCATGAATGCATTGCTTACGTAGTTTTACCTATATGTTTGTATGTATGTATTGTACAACTATTTGACAACATTATGCTTGAACTATTTATGTACTTGATTTAATATGGTGTGTATTATATTTTAGAATTGGTTCTTGCATTGTACAAGTTTTTTCACATGCTAAGTGTTGTATTTTGGAGAACTTATACACATTTTATGAAAAACTATTTTCCTACACTTGTATGCTTATTATCATGAAAATCTATTTTATTTCATTATTAAAATCAATATGCTATATTGCATAATATTATCAGTGAATTGAAGTATAGTTCTCAATTTAGTAGCTATATTGTTTACACTTATTTACATCTTAGAAACCCATTGCTTAAGTATATTCATATGTTATTTTGTATAAGTATCTTTGTTTAGGACTTACCTCTAACATTGTATAAGTTTTATCTCATTTTAAATTTATATTTATTAGAGAATTTGATTGCAATTATGAAATTATTTTTCCACATGTATATGTTTCAATCCTTGAAAATAAGATTCATGTATTCAAAATCCAATAGGCTATATTTTTCATAGAAGTATACTGTTACTGACTTATTTTCAAGTTCAATGATGTATTTTGATACTTGCTTGCATCTGCACATTGAACTTAGAAAACCATTTTTAACATTATTTGGTTAGAGTACTAATCCTTAAACATGCAAATGCAAGTAACATTCTCATGGCATCTAATCTAGTTACTGGTGCGAATGTTTCATCAAAATCGATGTCTTCTTCTTAACTTTAGCCTTGAGAAACAAGTCTAGCGTTGTTCCTTTACAACAACACCGGATCATCAATTTTGTCCTAAACACCATTGGTTTCAATAATCAGGTGATCTCAGCCTAGGAATAGGTGCCATACCTCATTCTTTTCAAATTGATTAAGTCCTCTTGCATTGTATTTATCCAACAACTCAATATTTTCAGCATTTTAAAATATTTTGGTTCTATTTGAGAAACAAAATGCAAGATGATACATACATTTCTAAGGAGAAGGAAAGATTTTACCCTTGTGAAGGTTCACATAGGATTTGCTCGGTGAATGGTTGTGACAATTTTCATTCCCTAGGTAGACCTTCATTGGTGTTTTGTTGACTGAGAAAATGTCTTGTAATTCATTTTCCTTTGTAGATTTTTCGTTAAGCTTAGTTGTACATCTAACTTTTCTAATCTGTTATTCAACTTCTTTATATTATCAACTTATGACTTTTACTAGATATGGAGTGATGTTCATCAAAACTGCACATGGATCGATTCTTCAATCACTAGTAGTTCTTTTATTATAAAACTCTATATGCCTTATATGGGATTGAATATCCCAAGAAAGATCCCCTCATCAGGTTTTTGCCATCAAACTTTTCGAGATTGTCTTTGTTTTTATTCAAACAAACAAAGATTTGCATCCAAAGGCTCTAAAATAGAAACAGTTGCTTTTTTTTTGTTTCTTTCCAAAGATCATAAGGGGTCTTGATTAATATTTTTCTGAGCAAAATTCCAATTTAAAACATAACAAGAAGTATTGACGCTTCGGCTTCAAAATATGTGGCACAAACTATTTTTCAAAGCAGCGTTATTCCCATTCTTGCAAAACTCTATTTTTTATTTCACTACCCCCATTTTGTTGTGTGTTCTAGGAGCCAAAAAATTATGGTCCAAACTATTTTCACACAAAATATTTTAAAAGGTTGCAAATTTTAAATTACCCCCATAATCGATTATAATTGAACGGTAATGAATGTCCCTTTTCATTTTGAACATTTCTAACAAAATTTTTAAAACAGTCAATTGTTTCATTTCTTATGAGCCAAGAAGAATGTGCATGTAAAATCGTGAATAATCATTAAACAATAACAAGTGCATATTATTTGTTCACTAAGACTTAAAGTCCTAAATGGTCCAACTAAGTAAATATGCAAAAGTTGGAGATGGTCTAGTAGTATTGAGCATATTTAGGATTTGAAAAAAATTTCGAGTTGTTTGCCCATTTGGGACAAGTATCATAATTCTTATCCTTCAAATTGATTTTTGGAAGCTCTTTTACTAAATCAGATTTTAAGAACTTTTTCAGTTATGCTCATACTATGTGGGCCAAGTCTTATCTATGCCACAACCAACTTTCATCACTATAATAAGAGTAAGCATTCAATTTCGCAGAAGATAAATCGTTAAATCAAAACATTTAAATGTTACCTTATCTATGTCAGTAGAATTGTTTGTTATGTTGTTGGTCTTTACTTAATATTTGGGAGATTCAAATATAACCTTGCATCCTTTAACAAAGTTGACTAATGCTAAAAGATGTGTTTGGTCCTTAACAAGTAATACGTTTGCAAGGGAGGTGGAGGCATTTCTTACCAATAATACTACCTGTTGTGTCTATGATCTTTCCTTTACCGTTGTCTCCAAAGGTAACCAATCCCCATCTTTTGGCTTGAGAGATATGAATTGAGTCTTATCTCCGTGATGTTTTTTTGGGCCTTTGAACAACCCGATAATCCAAAACCAATATGTTTTGATTGATTTAGCTGAAAGAACACACTCAAAAAAATTCATTCACGTTGGTACCCAAACAATCTTGGGCATGAGGGTTAGTCCTCAATTGTATTCTGGGACCCAGTATTGTTAGGAGCATTAGGTTTTTCATAAAGTGCATATACTAGCAATTGACCTGACTTGTGACAATTAGGAAGCATGAGACTTGTGTTTCCATTTGGGAAGCCCAAATTTGATTTTTGAAAACCTTTCTTCTCTTGGAAGGATCAAATCCAAGTCCGGTCTATATCAAGTGAAAGTTTTATTTACTAGGATGGCATATAATTTTTTTACCGGTGTTACCCATTCTAAGAAGTTGTTTCTAAATATTAATTTCATTCAAATTTTTTTTTTTCTTTAACGAGTCATTTGAAAAGAATTTTCTTTAGCCTTCTTTCAAAACATAGATTCATTTTTTTCAAATCTTATTTTTCTTTTTGCAAGCTTCGTTTTCTT
>CM018907.1:9878507-9881007 GCA_009663005.1 Actinidia chinensis | reverse complement strand
TTATGTGTCGACACTTTTGAAACCATGTGCCAACACTTCTTACCCAACACACTTCTTTGATTTTCCTTGGTCGTTTAATTTTTGATCAATTTAATTCCTTCAGACTCGCTTCTCTTTGGATATGTATGATCCTCAATAACTTCAATTCAGTGAGATTCATGATTTCATCCAATTGTCTGAGACTTTCTTCAAATTATTCAATATGGTCTTCAAGTCTTCAAGTTTGACATTTCATGAACATATGTCGACACTTTCTGGACAAAAAGTGCTTTAAAGTTTTCCTTGACCAATTAAGCATTAATTTCATATTCTTATAAACTGCATACTAAGTAGAGTCATTAGCTGCTAAACCAATGTTTTGTTATCATCAAAATTGAGACACTGAGTCAATATTTAGAACTACTCCTTCCCTCGTCACTAGGCTATTTTTCACGTTATCGACGAACATTTTCCATGCTGAGGAGAGATCGATCTGAGGTAGTTATGTATCAACCTTGGAAACCTCAGTGATTTCCCCAGCAATGGTTATCTCTGCATCTTGAGGTGGTTATTTGATAATCGCGGGACCTTCGAGCCGCTGATTTGGTCTCAACTAATTTTCCCGTCGAGTTTTCTTCCTTTCGCAAGGTAACCCTGCTCTGGACTTACAGCCATAAAATTGTCCAAGACTTGTCCTTTTATTGCTAATGTAGCAAAAAAATTAAATCAAATTGTTCGAGCTCGACAACCTATTTGGAGAGTCGCCTGGACAAGTCTACTTTGGATAAGATGTTTTTCAGCAAAAAACTCTATGTATTACGGCAATGGGATGTTTTTGGAAATAGTGCATGAGTTTTGACAAAGTTAGAACTTAAAAGCCAACACTAGTTTTTCCAATAGCAGGTACCTTGTTTGGTAATCCGTGAGCATCTCACTAACAAAGTAGATCGGACGCTGATATGCATCTACCTTCCTTGGGAGTACTGAGCTAACAACATGCTCTGAGAAGGCAAGGTAGATGTAAATCGTTTCTCCTTGTTCGGGGTAGAAAGAAGTGGTGGTTAGAGTCAACTATTCCTTAAACTGTTGGAGTGCAAGCTCGCATTCGTCATTCCATAAAATATTTTTGTAGAAAAATGTACAGTATTTGTCAAAAAACTAATTAATGAATCAATTTAGTGCTGCTGCCACTTTGGTTAAGCTTTTCAACTCCTTTGTAGTTCTTGGACTAACAAGGTCATTGATTGCTGCGATATGCTCTGGATTTGCTTCGATCCCTTACCGAGTTACCAAGTGTTCCAAGAATTTTTCTGAGCTTACCCCGAAGGCACATTTGGTCGCTTTCAACCTTAGCTTGTGTCCGTTGATAATGCAAAATACCTCAATTAGTCCGTCACATGATCTTGATCTTTCTTGCTCTTAGCCACCATATCGTTCGATATAAGTTGTTTAGCAAACCACTATTAATATAATGATACATTTTCTCTTATTTTGTATACCTGTAAATGTTAAAATATTCGATTTAATTTATTTTGTTTGCAAGTTTTTTTTGTAGTTGTATAGGAACTTTTACGTTAAAGACGTCCTACTAGCCACATTTGTGTATATGCAGGAACGTATAATGAAGTCAAATGGCTATGAGAAGCCCCAAAGTGGCGATGTGGAACCCAAAGTGAGACCTAGGAAATCAAAGCAGGTGACTACCACTAGTGGCTTTGAGCAGTAACCACCGGTAGTCATATTGCTGAGGCTACTCCAGTTCAGAGACAAAAAACTACCGATAGATAGGCATCCAGTCAGCTCCAGAGGTAGAAGAACTACCGGTAGTGGATTAAAGATCTTCCAGTAGTGAAGGCTAAAAACAAAACCTTTTCACTTTTCTACACAACTTTTAGGGGTATTTTTGTCTTTTCATTAGGACTTTGGGGGGGGTCTATTTAAACAACTTTTTGAGATTCTCAAGAGTTTTTTATTTTAGATTTAACTCTATTTTTAATCTAAAAGTTCATTATCGACAGAGAAAGCGAAGAAACAGTGGAGTTTATGTATTAAAAGTTGTAGATTTTTAAATCTTTCACTCTCATTTGCTTATTTATGGTTGTAAGTACTTATTATTATTAATTTCAAGTAATTTTAATTACTCTTAACTACTTGTTGTGCTTCTTGTCTTTTTATATTTCTTGTATTTTTATTTTTTTACTCTTAGTTTATCTTGTTTATAGTAGATCCACCATTAATATGCACATATACACCTTTAATGGTTGGCTAAATTACTTGGTTTGGTCCAAGAGTAGATTCTATTTGACCAGGTTGGTGGGTTATTTCTCTTAAATGGTTTAAATGCTTGTTTGTAAATATTTAAGGGCAAAATCTTTCGATCTTAACTGGGGTTGTGTATATCTTGATCATGTGTCAACAAGCTTGGCTTGGTACATGTGATTGCTTAGTCCCTGCACTCTAAGTGTTTGATAAAATGTATCAAAGCTCTTCATCATTCACAAACACTCCTTCCTATGAAAAT
>CM018907.1:9838563-9846063 GCA_009663005.1 Actinidia chinensis | reverse complement strand
TTTTTTTTTGTTTTCCGATTTTTGTTGTGTTTTAAACTTGGTGCACGATTTTAAGGTATACGATACAAAACAAGAATAAGAAATGATGAAAACACAAACGGAACAAGATAAGATGATAACGAGAAACAAGTGATAAAAGGCTAGTAAATTTGATTTTAGAGCCCAGGCTATGATATAAATTGATGCGAACTTCAAGCGACACGCATTGACCTAATAAAAATATTGGAATAAGTGCCCAGGAATGCTAAAATTTGGACATTATTTTGACAGATAACTCCGACCCCAACTTTAATAAATGAAATGCGAACCGAAGGTATAAAGTAACAAACCTCAACCAATGATTATAATTGAATGATGCACAGAAAGTATAATGTTCTAACGTCGCAAGGAAGAATTCTTAATATGTTCACAAGTTGTATGAAGAACCAGCGGAAGAAACAAACCTCATATTTGTTTTTATTTTCATTCAAAATTGAGCTGCGTTACCATGAGTGCATGCTATTTATAAAGCGTGGCTGTAAAGAAAAAGAAAACTAAATTATTTCCAGCATAGGATATTAAACTGAAATTTAGGCCAATTTTGTAATCTGAAATTAGCAACTCCTCCTTGCCAAAATAGCCCGAATCGGTGCAAGGAAATCCCGCCTAAGGAAGATCTGAAATAGGCAAGTCAATCAGCCCCATTAATAGTTTGGATTAAATTTATCAGCCCAAATCTCTTGAATGCCCTGAAGTACTTCCTTGATCTTCTTGGATCTTGCTTTATTAACAGGCCAAACAGAAACATGCAGTGGATCCTTCGATGATGTATAATGTACAAAGCAAACCCAATAGTTTTGAGTTTGAGATCATCATTGTGGGCCACAGAACCCTTGAACAGGAATTGGTCACACCGCTTAATGAATCTACTCAATGTGAGGTTGAAGAATGCTTTTCCATCTAATTTATTTAATAAAAACAACCTGCGCTAGCGATACTTGGTCACACCCAGGTAAGTGAACTTGTTCACGAAAGCCCAGTAAGCAAACATGGTTATGTTTGGCTTCGAAATGTCCTGGATTAAAATGTTGGATCATAAATCAATCAGCCACCATCTTTTAGATCAAAGTTGTGGTCACGCTATCCATGTTGGCACACAAGTTTGTTCGACATGATTCGCACAAGAAGTCGTGACAAGGGATACGAACCCCGTGTCGTTGTAACGAACCCGTATCAAGTATTGTTGCATAAGAACCGCTCACGTTTAGGTTTTTAGATGGAAACGCGACCCAACACCTATAAAGAAGATGGAACCGGTATAAAGGAGGAGAGGACGCCACAATCAAGGGTGAATACTCAATTGATAGTCAAGAATGAACGCCCCAAAGAGAAATCTGATTAAGTTCAAAGTAAGTTATCAAAGAACATAGAGAAATAACTCTCACTCAATACACTCTCCCATCTTCAAATGAAAGGAGCCCATTTATACGACTAGGGCCACAAAGATCAGCCTTAGTAAATTCTTAAACTAAGAAAAATTTTGGCCTCAATTTAAGGAAGTCAAACCTAAACTTTATCTGATTTCAGCCCTAAAAAATTCTTGCCATAAGACAACTTCAATTTAAAATAAAGACAAGCATGAATTAAACTCCTAATTTCAGCCCAAAGTGTGCAACAAGAATCCAGTTTAAGGAAGTCAGCTCCCCATTTGTCTATGACTTCTTGGACTTGAATGTGCTTATTAGGGGCTGGATTATTTTGTTCATCACCATCAATGGGCCTCCACTTGTTGTTTGAAGCCCAAATCCCTGAATCATCCCACTTAATGCATTTTTAAATTATTGGCACGTGCTCTTGTAATGGGCCAATGGGAACTTGATTTGGTCCGACATCATTCCTGATCTTGTGTTAGCAATATCCTCATCAACAAGTAGAGTTCAATTTTCGACACAAGACAACCTGGTCACATAAAACCAAGCTATGAATCGAAATGATCGAAGCAAGCTAACATGTTTTCACAAAGTGTACATTCAAAAAGATCAACGCCACAAGTTGTAATCAAAGTATAGATTCAGCAGCTATTGAACATTGTCATCCGTACCACGTTGGAGTTCATGTTGATCGATTCAAACCTCCTTGGTTGCACACCAATTTCTTTACAAAACAATCATTGTATGTAAGCTAATAATAACCCGCGCAAAACAAGTTAGGATCGAAATTATCCACGCAAGCCAACTTGCATTCAAAATTCCCAAGTTTGCATTCAACTTGCATACCCAAGTTTGCAAAACTTGGTCTCGCTAACAAGTTTAGATTCAATACACCTGCAAAAAGACTTGGTCTCGCCTACCCCAGTTTGGGAAAACAATACACCCACATCGTGTTGCAATCAAATTTGTGGTCCATAAAGTTTTGAATTTCAAAGACCCTCCCACCCCACCCACAGCCCACAAGCTAACTAGCTCACGAATTAAAAGTAGGAAATGATCGATTTAAGCCACCTTGGTCATGGATGCCAAGTTCTGTTCAAAAGTATCCACGCAAAATTGGGTTGGAATGTCCACGCGAGCCAACTTATACATCCCAAATTTGGATAGAAAATCACCCACGCAAGCTAACATGGTAACGCAGACTTAGTTTGGATAGAAAACCACCCATGCAAGCTAATTTTGTAACGGATACTGAGTTTGGATTCAAAATGACCCAGGCACGTGAACTTCGTCAAACACAGTTGCGTTCAATTCAAGCCACCTGGTCGTGCATGCCAACATCAAAACGATCCGCGCAGGCTAACGTGGTGACTTACCAACAAAGTTGGGTTCAAATTACCGACAGAAGCCTACCTGGTCACGCATCCCAAGTTTGGATAGAAAATCATCCACTCAAGCTATCCCAAGAAGCCAACCTGGGTTCATGTACGAAGTTTGGATTCAAAATAACCCACACAAGTGAAGTGGTCACACACAAGTTGCGTTCAAACCTCTATTCATGCTATCCAACTTTTTCAACCATATAACGTTTGAGTTAATAATAATCAATTCGAGACACCATATGCATGAATTCCAAGTCCTGTTGGGTTCGAAATGTTCCACGCAAGCCAACTTGGTCACGCATACCAAGTTTTGATTCAAAATGACCCACACAAGCTTAACATGGTTTCGCATACGATGTTTGTATTCAATACGACTGACATGAGCTGCAATAAAATTTAGTGGTTCACCCTGCCCATCATTGCACGCAATGTTTTGTTTAAAATTGTAATCCAAGCTAACGTCACTAAACTGACATTGTTTCGAAATCAATCATAGAAAGCCAAAAGCCAACTTTGTCACGTTTTCCTTTAAACTTGGTAACACATACAAAGTTTGAAATAATAATCGGCAACACGGCCGTACAATGTCGGGCATACAAAGTGTTGACTCAAAATGACTAACACAATAAAACCAAGTTGCATTCAAAGCAGTCATTCGCGCTGGCCAATTTGGCCTCCCTAACGATCAATTCAGGCCACCTTGGTCATGCACGCCAAGTTCTGTTCAAACCGAGTTGTTCAAAACGAACCGCACAAGCGAACAGAGAGACACAAAAAAACTGGGTTAGAAATTATCCTCATCAGCAAACAATATCACGCCGTATCCATATAGTATCGCGTATAAAGTTAAGATTCAAAATGATTAAAGCAAGCTAACATGGCAACGCATAAAAAGTTGGAATTGAAAATGAGCCCCACAAGCTAACTTGGTAACACATAAAAAGTTTCTTTTTAAAATGAACCACGCAACTAGTTGCAACCAAAGTAGTAATTCAGGTTGCATGACCAAGTTCTTGATGTAAAACTTTGTCACACAGACCAAATTGGACTCAGCATTAACTTTGAAAGCCAACTTGGTCACGTGTACAATGTTTTGGTTCAAAATGACCCACGCAAAAGAAACCAAGTCGCGTATATTAAGTTTGCTTTAGAAACATACACACACAAATATATAAAGTAGTAATTCAGGTTGTCCACCTTTGTCCCAAATACTGACTCCGAGTTCATAATGATCGATTTAAATCACCTTGGTCACGCACGAAAATTCTTTTCCAAACTATCCGCGCAAGCTAATGAGGCGACTCATCAACCAAGTTCGGCTTAAAATTATCATCAAAACACAGAAGAAGTAAATTGCACTTGCATCAAAACTTATCCCAACGTGTCAGAGCAATAGGGTTAGCACATAGAAATTTCCTCTGACACTAGCAAGCCTGGATTCAGACGCAGATGTGTCAAGTTACACCTACATACTGACACAGCAATAGGCGCATCAACTTACGTGCTGAGCTATGATCTGATTTCATATGAAGTATGATTTCATAACGATCGAATTTAGTTAGCTTGGTCATGCATTCCAATTTCTGTTAAAAACGATCAAGGCAAGGTAACATTGCAACTCACAAACCAAGTTGGATTCGAAATGACCCACGCAACCAAGTCACACATACAACGTTCGAGTCCATAAGGGTCAATTCAAGCCACCTCAGTCATGCATGCCAAGTCCTTTTCAAAACGATCGGCACCATCTAACGTGGCGAAACACAAACCAAGTTGGGTTCAAAATTATCGATAAACCAAGCATACTTCGTCACGCATACCAATTCTTGATTCGAAATGACCCATGCAACCTAACATAGTTTCGCATACCAATTTTAGTTTCAAAATGGCCCGCAACAAGTTGCGTTCACTCACGCAGACCAACTTCGCCACAGATACCAAGTTCGACATTATAATGATCGATTCAAGCCACATTGTCCATCCACAACAGGTTTATTTCAAAACGATCCACACAAGCTAAATGGGAAACACAAACCAAGTTGGGTTCAAAATTATCCACGCAAGTGGGGGTGAACATACAAAGTTTTGATTCAAAACACACACGAAACAAACCTTGGTCATACACAACACGTTGCGTTCAAAGAAGAGATTCACACTCTCCATCTTTGACAAACATCACGTCGGAATTCATAACGATCGAATTTAGTTAGCTTGGTCATGCATTCCAATTTCTGTTAAAAACGATCAAGGCAAGGTAACATTGCAACTCACAAACCAAGTTGGATTCGAAATGACCCACGCAACCAAGTCACACATACAACGTTCGAGTCCATAAGGGTCAATTCAAGCCACCTCAGTCATGCATGCCAAGTCCTTTTCAAAACGATCGGCACCATCTAACGTGGCGAAACACAAACCAAGTTGGGTTCAAAATTATCGATAAACCAAGCATACTTCGTCACGCATACCAATTCTTGATTCGAAATGACCCATGCAACCTAACATAGTTTCGCATACCAATTTTAGTTTCAAAATGGCCCGCAACAAGTTGCGTTCACTCACGCAGACCAACTTCGCCACAGATACCAAGTTCGACATTATAATGATCGATTCAAGCCACATTGTCCATCCACAACAGGTTTATTTCAAAACGATCCACACAAGCTAAATGGGAAACACAAACCAAGTGGGGTTCAAAATTATCCACGCAAGTGGGGGTGAACATACAAAGTTTTGATTCAAAACACACACGAAACAAACCTTGGTCATACACAACACGTTGCGTTCAAAGAAGAGATTCACACTCTCCATCTTTGACAAACATCACGTCGGAATTCATAACGATCGATTCAAGCGATCTCGGGCATGTAAGCCTTCAAGTTTATTTCCTAATGACCCACACAACCTAGCATGGTTTCGCATACCAAGTTTAGATTCAAAATAGTCCACGCAAGAAGTTGCGTTCAAAGTAGTGGCTCACGCTGTCCAACTTTGTCACACGAACCAAGTGGTTGTTCATGATGATTGATTCAAACAACCTTGGTCATGCACACCAAGTTCAGTTGAAAACGATCCACGCAACCTAACGTCGTAACACACAAACCAAGTTGGCCCTGAAATTATCCATGAAAGCCAACTTGGTCCCGCATACCAAGTTTGCATTAAAAAGACTCACCAAGCGAACCTGGTCATTCCTAACCAAGTTTGGATAGAAAATATCACACGCAAGTGAATTTGGTTTATGCACAACAATTTCAATGTAGAGATTCATATTCATCTTTGTCACAATACCACATTGGAGTTCATAAGGATCGATTCAAGCCACCTCGGTCATGCATGCCAAGTCCTGTTCAAAATGTTCCGAGCAAGGTAACGTGGTGACACACAAACCAAGTTGGGATCGAAATTATCGACACAAGCGCATGGTCACGCATACTAATTCTTGATTTAAAATGACTCACACAACCTATTACGGTTTTCCATATAAAATTTAGATTAAGAATGTCCCATGCAACAAATTGCAGTCAATATAGGGGTGCACGCTGTAATTTTTTTGCTTTTTTGTTTTATATATGACTGCAACAAATTGCAGTCATAATGATAGATTCATAACAGATGTGGGTCACACGCTGGAACCTTGGAAGTTAGGGTGTGGATTCGTCCACTTTGATCCAGTTTTGGGATATGGACTTTAAAAAAATATAAAAAAAATAAAAAAGATTTGGATTCTAGTTAAAATCAAAGAGTTTCGGTTTTGGTTGAAATCATGGAAGATTTGAGTTTTTCTACTGAGGTTCAATCATGGTTTTCCGAGGGAAGTGGTTCTCCGTTCATGGTAGATTTCGTGTCTCAAGTCTCGATTTTGGCTCTCATATTGACGTTCTTACAATTCTGGTCTAATCCGAGTGTTTCTAAGCCTGACAGCCCTGTCTTGCACGTGGCTTCAATTGGAGGTTGATTATCGGTCTTTGTCTCCGTTGGCGGCGATTGTTGTTCCAGCTATGGTAACTCTGTGCATTGGGCCTTATTTAGAAGTTGGGCCTTTGGTTGGCAATTAGGCTGGCCCAAAGAATTGCCTATATCCTAAACAGATACTGACATGGTCAAATAGAGCCAATCATTTGTTCAGAAGTGGCGGTCGTCGTTTTGAACACGCTAGGAAGCCTTTGTCAATATTGACTGGCACGGTAATACATTCTCACCTAGTCCATGATGGAAGCAGCTCCCTGACGGAATAGTCTCGATTAGGTACAGACCCATGCAGTTTGGCTTGAACCTCCTTCGTGGGTTGTATATCATTGCACACAAACCTTTCAAAACCGTATCTCCTTCATTTAAACTCCTCGGCTTGACTCCATGTCGTATAACAGATGTTTAAAATGGCTAATGGCAGCTTCTCTGACCAGTTAGGTATGATACTCTTAAGGCGTTTGTTTGTTGTCTCTACCGCTCCATTGGTCTCGGGTCTATAGGGCAAGAATTCTTTAGAGTCATCTAGTACACCTCAAACAAATTGGCAACCTCTCCTTGAAGTAATCGATGGCCACCAGCTTGAATTTGTGCCTACTCGAGGCTTTGGGTTTGATTTTCTCAACAATGTCAATCCCCCAAACTGAGAACGGCCAAGCTAATGTTAAGTTGTATAACTGTGAAGAGGGGATGTGCATCACATTTGAATGAACCTGACACTTCTTCCATAGATCATAAAA
>CM018907.1:9811063-9816063 GCA_009663005.1 Actinidia chinensis | reverse complement strand
TGAAAATCCGAGGAAAGGAATGCGACGGAATGAAGGATAATGTCAAGCCACGGTGTGGAATGAAAGTCCGGGGAAGCGGAAGTGACTAGATGTGGTCTCAATGGGGCTTAGCGCATAACGAAGGTTTGGGATGGTGGTATTAGCCTAGGTGGTGTAATTCCAAGTATTGAATAATACCTTTTGGAAAAATACATAGAATTGAGAATTGATAGAATTCTAACGAATAAGAATGAGTGTTATTGCGGTTTCGAAGAAAAAGCCCGAGGGTTAGTGAAATTATGTTATTTGAAAATCATGAATTGATATAGTTTGTTGTTAAAGGTGATAAGGTTTTAGAGAAAAGACCGGATGTTTTGTGAAAATCACGGATTGAAAATCAAAAGGATATTTTGATATGATTTGAAACATATTTTTGTTTGTTCGATGTTTTCATTGGAGTAGCTATGTTCATTGGGTTATTTGGCTTGAGATATCAAGTCCATTGTTAAATCTTTCAAGGTAATCCCTTTACTAAAATGAATTTCAGGGGTACAGAGGGTTAATTCCTGATGGTTAAGTGATGCATAGTGGATTGCGTTACTTACTTCTCTTTGGTTTGGAAAAAATGTAAAAGTAATTTTTTTTAGAAATTGTAAGTGTTTCTGTTGCCGGTAGTGGGCGTTTGTCCATGAGACCCTTTGGAATTTTGTATTAATTAGATAGTTATGGAGGGGAATGGTCACCAGGGAAGGGATTTCATTTTATAGTATCTGATGTAAATGACAAGTATATAATATTTGTCATGTTATTAGTTTGATTTCTCTCGCATTTGGAGGTGTTGTGACTTACGTGTGGTCGGGTCTTGTTTGGCAGGGGCGTAGTGTACAACATCTGGTTAATCAGACATTGTTAGGTTGAATGTGACCTATATGAGCGGGGGTGGTTAAACGCTGTCGTTTGTTTCGGTGTCTAGTATGGAGGAATAACCGAGAGGATTATATTTAAAATTGAGGATAAACATGGACATAATCTAGGTTCGAAGACCTATGAGTTGTAGAGGGTGCGTTGTAGCACCACGTTTGTTTGGGGTCTAAGCGTTGGAGGGTAATAGTAAAGTGTGTTATTATTGATAGAATGACGGAAACAAGGGCATGGGTATACCGATGGCAAGTTGTTCTTGATTGCAGTGGTATAACAAGTGTTAGTGTATGGAAACTGAAGCAATAAGTGAAGATGATTGGGATGTTGATTGTTTTTTGTGGGATTGATGTATGAAAAGCACCGCATCATTGCGGGGAGGTCGTGCCAAGTAACTACATAGGAGGTCGCGTTGGGGGCTCGTGCAGCACAGCAGGAGCCTCGGGAAACGTTACGAGGGGATAATGCAATCACTACTGAGCGTGTGATGGGAGGAGAGAAGAAGCCAATATTTCGGTGGAAACCGTTTGGGTGGGTTGGAAGGGGTTTGAACCACCACGGTGATTAGTGGTACGGAGATTTATGCAGGGGTGTTCACCGCCAATTGCACAAGTGGTGAAGGAACATGGTGTTGCAGAAGATAATACTAGTTGCGGCTAGGTTAGAGCGGTGGATACTAGAGGCCAGTAGGTGTGTTAGAGGGAAGGTAGTGTAGTGTGATGAGACTAGGGAGGATTTAAAACATCAAAATCTCAACGTGAAAGGTACTATGTGCACATGTTGAGGGCACTTTTTTGAAGGAAAAATCGAAAGATGTTCTTATATCATGCTGACCAGACATCTCGGGAAGGGTGGGCGCTGAGGGAGGGTCGATTTGTGTTGGTTTGTCACAGACGGGACAGCCGGTTTGCGTGGCTATGCCCACGTGAATGTGGTCAGCATGGGCAAGTCGTTATAAGGGTGATACTCCCGTGGGGGCGAAGTGGAGCATTGGAGACAGTCACAAGTTAGAGATGACCACATCTTGTTTCAGTTGTAGTCAAGTTGGTCACATTGCGCGAACAGTGCACTATCAGAGAGGAACACTCAGGGGGAGCTTTTGGGCAGAAGGGTCAGAGGAACTCAGGGACGGGCTTACGCTAGAGATTAGCAGGCTGCGGGGACCGTCAGAGACAGCAGGACAAGCAGGATAAAAGAAAGTTGGATGCCTCTATTGTACGAGGTTACTTCCTACATTTAAATTTAGGACTCGAGATTGATAGAGAATATTCTAAAATGTTGAATTATTTAGGATAAGTAAATGTTATATGTGAAGTTAGCGAGATCATAGGGAATTAAACTTGGGCTGTTCCTAAGGTATCAATAAGGAGACATCAGTGAGTGGGTATGTTAGATATGTGGACAGGTAGAAAGGTAGAACTAATTGTTTAATTAGTATTGCCATCATAGGATATGACTCTAATGGTTGAAGTTCTTGATAGGTTTGATTTGTTCTATGTGGATAACTTTGTCCTTTGCTCATCAATTATAAGACAAAATAATTAGTTCGAAACCAAATTTGAAGTTGAGGACAAAGTGAATGTGTATGTTAGACTAATACAGAATGATTTGTAAAGTGAATCTAGTGGACTAACTTGATCATTATTTTTTGGGGGAGGAGAAGGTGGGGATTGATTTTTTTTGTTGAAATGCTGGATGGTGGGAAGTAAAATTAATTTTAGGTGAAGGATTTCTGCCCTTTGGTGTAGATCTAAGATTTTAAAATTTTTGATGTGTAACTGAGTTTATTCAATAGAACCCCTAATTGACTCCATTTAGTTTGATGGATTGTGATTTGATTCAAATGTTGGGAAAAGAATAGCTATTGGTGTTGACTAGTGTGGTATTGAAGATGATTATGATGATATAATTGGTAAGATAGAGATTTGGTGGGATAATAGGAGACTAATACTAAGAAAGGTATGTAGAAATAAGTACTGAGTACAAGAAGTGTCGAGAACATTTGAGGATTGTGATGTAAACTCCAAATTAGATTAATTGGTTGCATGTTAAGTATGGAGGGTTTGTGAGAGCTTTTTGATAAACTTGTGAACTAATCCTGATTGTAGTTGATACTTGTTTAATGTATTGGTTTTACCCTTGAGGAGTTGGAAAAGAATGTAAGTAAAGTTATTGTTATGATGTTGTGATAATATTGAAAAAGTATGTTGAAGTGGTGATTAAAATGTAAATTATAGTTTCTAATTGATGTCATTTTTTTTTATGCTGGGAGTTTAGAACCGAATATGGCTAGTTTCTTTACGCTTGGAAAAATATTGTTGGGAATACATATAAGGAGTTTTATTTTTGAAGAAAATAGATTTGAAGTATTTGAATGTTGATGATCTGTTGGGAATTGATTTTGTTTGTTTACGAAGTTAGACGGCATGATGGTAAGTGAAATGTTACACCTTATGTGGTTGGGGTGAATTGAGTGATTGAAGATGTGATATTTGGGGTGAAAATTTGAAGTGTGATGGGAGTTTTTTGATGGCGTTTTAAGTTTGACTTTATCGTGTTAGACATGACTGGTTTTGATGTGATGAAATTGGTGGATTGGATTGAAATGTTAGTTTCGATCATCGTAGTAAAAAGAGTGATTAAATGTTTTGTTTATCGAGTTGTTACTACGTTAGGATTTCATGTCATTGTTTTTAAATAAAATGTTGAGAACTCTATAAGTGTATATTGCGTGATCTTTAGTCACAGTAATAGTTTGAGTTTATCTTTTAACAGTTGTTAGCCCTATATAGACAAAGAGGAATATAAAATGTAGTGTTGTCGTTTGGAGACTTTACTTACTATGTTGGTAGATTGTCGTTACTTTGGCAGATTGGGGAATAGAGTTCGCTAGTTCTTCTTTTTAGTATGGGTTGTTTATAACACCTTAATGGTTTTGCACTACCTACGTTATAATTGATGCGATTAGCCACTTTTCGATTTGATTTATAGGATGTTGTGTAATGGATGGAGAATCGGAGGTGAAATTACAATTTGTGGAGTGATGTCGGCAAGTTTTTTGGGTAATGACATTTTGGGCCATCATTTTTGTGTATAAAGGATTCAAGAAGACGTATCATGAATTGTGTCGCCAATTTTTGTGGAGGCGAATGAAGAAAGATGTGTTGTCTTTTTCGTTTAGAAGTGTTTGACTTGTCAACAAGTAAAAATCGAACACCCGAGACTAGCGAGTTTGTTACAACCATTCTGGTTGCAAGTGAATGGAGCATATCATATGGATTTCGTTACGGTTGTGCCTAGGTCCTTGGGGGGCATAGAGTTGGGTTGTGTCAATCGTTTGACTAAATTCGCCTACATTATCTTCATATCCAACTGTCAAATTCGGCAAGGATCTTATGTTCCTTAAGATTCGGGAGATCGTTGACTTCATGGGGTTTTCGGTATCTATCGTTTTTGATAGAGAGTCCGTGTTTTTTACATTACTCTTTTGAAAGGAATGCAAATCCGCTCTTGGATCATCTTTGAGGTTTAGGCCACGTCGTTTCAAAATCCTTAGACCGACGAGCACATACTATTCAGATTTGGAGACATACTCTTCGGGCATGCTTACTTAATTGTGGGATCGTGGAGAATCACCTACACTTGTGGAGTTCGCGTGTAACACCATCGGTTATCAATCAGCATTGGAATACACCTTTTGAGGCGTATAATGATAGACCATGTAGGTTACCGAGTGTTAAGACTAACGTTGGAGAGGTTTACGTTGTAATGCCACAGAGTTTGGAAGGTTCGCGTAAGGTATCCAGATCTGTTTACTCATCTGGTAAGTTTATCTAATTTCCGAGGACGAAAGTTCTTTAAAGTGGGGGGGTTGTAAGGGTTCAAAATTTTTTTTTAGATAATTATAATTAATGTGTGAGGTCACACGCCACGTATATATGTGTGTGTATATATATACACACATATATCGTTATGGTTTTAGTATAATTTGGCCCCATTTAAATTTATGGGTCCAAATGGGATTTAAGTGGATTTGAATTGGGTTTGAAAGAAATGTGTGAGAAAAAATGGGCCAAATGATTGGACGCCAAGATTGGTTGTGG
>CM018907.1:9773621-9778621 GCA_009663005.1 Actinidia chinensis | reverse complement strand
TGGTAAAACAATCCGGACTGATTCTTTGCAGTAAAAACACACCCACATCAGATTTGTAATCCCCCTTACACGGTATAGCGGATTGGTTCTATCCCGGAATCGAATTTGAGTAGTAAAACCAACATTTGTTCACCCTCAGTAGTGAAACATATTTCTTGTTGGTTTACTCTCGGACTAAAGATTCAGCCATTCTTTTTGAATCTCTTAGCTCGAGCTCTCGTAACGGACCAATTGGAACTTTGAATTGGACCATGGCATTGATAGCCTAGATGTCCTCATCATTCCCCCCTCTTGAGAAGGATTTGCCCTAAATCTTCACCTACAACAAAGGACTAAAATCAGTAACATTGAAAGTAGAAGCTAACATGTACTAACATGGTAAATTCAAGTTGTAGCATTTCATTGATCTGTTCGAGCAACTGGAAATGCGAACCATCTCCCGGGGCGGCAGGCCAATTTAGAACGTCTTTGCTATGAAAACCTTTTTCTCATGTGAACCACACCAATCACCAGGCTCAAAAATCAGCTTGTTTTTATGGCGTCCTTATTGCTTGCTGAGGTATTGCTCGGTTCTCCTCTCTCTATTGAGTCGTGCCCTCTATGGAGTTGCTTCACAAAGTCGGCCTTATTCTTACCATCTAAATTTACATGCTAAGAAGAAAAGGTAAAGGTGATAAATCAAAAGGAGTGAAAGGATAAAACCATAAACAATTTCAAATGGTGAATGAAAACTGGTTGTCGCAGAATGACCACAACGATTATAAGCAAATCAACATGTGAAACATCCTCCCAAGTCTTAATGTTCTGACTAATGGAAAGCCCGCAACAAAGTGATAAAGTCCTATTGAATTACTTCAGTCTGTCCATACAGTTTGAGGATGACACAGGAGTAGAGAACAATAGTTTGTTCCTAATTTACCCCACAATGTTTTCCAAAAAATAGCTTCAAGAATTGCATCACGGATCAGAAAACGATGGTCCTAGGCATACCATGTAACCTCACAATCTTCCCTAAAGAACAAAATCTATACTGAGAGGCATGTCTGTTGGTGACAAGGAATAAAATGAGCCCATTCTTGAAAATGATCTACAACTACAAGACGAATCCCTTCCGCGTCTACTCATAGGTAACCCAAAACAAAATCCATCGAAATATCAATCCAAGGCGAACTAGGAAAATTTTAGGAGGGGTGTGTATAGACCATTCGGCTGGGACCCTTGATTTAGCTTTGACTATAAGTGGACACACCTACCACAAAATTCTCTCAACATCCCGTTTCTTATGGGCCATAAAAATTGCCTCTGTAGATAGCTAGGATTTTAGCGACTCCAAAGTGTCCCATTAACCCTCCACCATGTGGGATTCCCGAACTAATAAGTCTCTCATTGAACAATTAGGCACACACAACTTATTCTCCTCTAAACAAAAACCCTCATACTTCTAGAACTTACCCTCTCAGATTTTTCCACATGGCACTAATACATCCACCAAATCATGGTCCATCATAATAAAGCTCCTTAATGGCTCAAAACCAAGAAACTTCGCATCAATAGAAGAGATTAAGGCATACCTGCGTGAAAGTGCCTCCGCAACCACATTTTTCTTACCTTGTTGTAGCGAATGACCTAGGAAAAAGTCTCAATGAACTCAAACCCATCGAGCATGCTCTTGTTCAACTGTGTTGGCTTTTTTCAAATGTTCAAGGATTCATGATCCGTACGAATCACAAATTCCTTTGGCTATAGTAATGCTGCCAAGTCCGCCAAGCTCGAACCAATGCATACAATTTTTTGTCCCCATAAGTGGGGTAGTTAGTGCAGCCCCCTTAGCTTCGCGCTAAAATACGCAGTGGTCTCCCCTCCTGCATAAGAACAGCGCCTATACCCACACCAGAAGCATCACATTCAATTTCAAACATTTTTAGAAAATTAGGGTAACTCAAGTAAAGGAGCATGAGTAGCTTATATTTAATAAGCTGAATGCATTCTCTGTTCTTCAACCCCATTGAACGTAACATTCTTCTTGATAACTTTCGGTAAGTGGTGCAGGCGATGTGCTAAAATCCTTTACGAACTCCTTAGAAGCTGGCAAGTCATGAAAACTCCTAACATTATTGAACACTAGAGGGGGTCGGCCATTCTTGGATGGCTTTGATCTTCTCTTCATCAACCTCGATTCCTTTATGAGCTCACACAAAACCTAAGAAACAACTTATCGGTGCAAAGGTACACTTTTTGAGTTTAACATAGCACTTCTCTTTTCTAATCACATCCAAACCAATTGCCATGTGAAGACTATCAATGCAAACTTTGCTATAAATCAAATGTCATCAAAAATAAACCACAACGAATTTTCCAATAAAGGCACGCAAAACATGATCATAAGCACTGAAAGTACTAGTGTATTAGTTACCCTCAAAAGGCATAACCAACACTCATACAATCCATATTTAGTTTTGGGGGGGGGGGGGGGGGGGGGGGAAAAAAATGCAGTCTTCCATTCATCACCTTCTTTCATCCTAATTGATGATATCCGCTTTTAATATCAAGTTTAGAAAAGACACAAGAACCTGCAACTCATCTACATGTCATCTAGCGAGAAATAGGGTGTCGATACTTTACCGGTTATTTGTTGATGGCTCTGCAATCAACACCATCCTCATGTCCCATCCTTCTTGGAACGAAATCCCCGAACTGCACACTGGCTCATACTCTCTCTCGTGTCCCTTCCCATCAATCTTCAACTGCCTTTGAAGTTCTTTCGTCTCCTCCGGATTGCTCCTTATGCTGGGCGATTCGGAACTGATGCACCGGAACAAGTCGATTTGATGTTTCATCCCCCCTGGTCGGTGGTAACATGTGGTACCTCCTCAGGAAACAATCCTCAAATTCCTGCAAGAGAAAATAACGACACTAGGCAAAGAAGAATCACTGGTTCGCTTTAAAAAAACTTCCTTGTACATGAGTACAATCATTAGCCGCTGGCATTAATGCTCTCTTAACCTCACTTGTTTTTGCTAGAAATTTTTTTTGTTTTCTCTCTAACCACTCACTATTCTTGTTACTCTCATTCTTTTCTTCTCTCAAATTCTTTTGATCATCAATTTTTATAACCTCATTGATCTCATATAAACGACGTTGTTTTGGGTGTGTCGCGAACTAGAGTGATGGTTCTGTGAGTGAAATGAACGTGTATTTGTTGGTAAACTATCATGCTGTACCGCCGATCAAATTGACACGGTCTTCCTAGGAGAAATGCCAGCTTACATTGGTACCACATCGCACACCACCTCGTCTTTCATATTTCCAATTCGAAATGGTACACCCAACTTGCTTTGTAACCCTCACTTCACCACTTATCCATTTTTTTTTTAGCCCATTTTTTTTGTGCAATTTTATGGGCGATGGTGCTTAATTTTCGTTAAGCCTTAATAATTTCAACCATGGAGTCCTAGCGACATTAGTGCAGCTCCACCATCCCAATAACACTACATACCTTATCTTCACTTGACAACGAGTGTGAAAAATGCTCTCCCGCTATACTTCTTCTTCCTCTTTACTTGCAAGCTTAAGGCTCGTTGCGCAACTAACCCAAGCATCTCGGTCCATGATCTGTCCCAAACTCCTCATCTCCCATAGAGGTATCCTCCAAAGGTGCATTTCATCACAATCAGGCTCATCTCGATTCAAATTCACCATTCCTCCCGGATCCCCATAACTCGCTTTTTTGGACCTTGCTAGCTATGTGGTCTCTTCCCTGACATTTGAACATTTAATCTCACTAGAATGAGTCGAGCTTAAAGAGGTGGGGTTTGCACTTGAGAGTCGGCGTTGGTGTGGCATTTTTGGGCTAGATTTTGGCTTAGAAGTGAAGAGCTTTTCTTCTTTCTTTGGGGTAATTCGACTCCAAGGTGCTGAACTAAAGTTTTTGTGGCTGGTTTTGGCCGTATACCCCCTCTTGAGTTGGCCTCTCCACCTTGATTGCATATGTCACCAATCTTCCATTCCACAATAATGGTGTATCTCGATCGTTTAGCATCTCTCTGTTCAAACCATTCAAAAATCTAGTCCATTGTCGCCTCCCGACCGCCCCACATTGGCTCTAATCATAGTCATCTCCATCTCTTATAATACTCGTCAACGCTCTGGTTTACCTTGAATAGAGCCTTGTCAGCTTGAAGTAGAGATCGCGGTAAATTAGTGACTTGTACAATCGCGTCTCATGACCTCTTCATCTCATCCCAGTTTTCATGGACATTCTCCATTCCGCCTCCTATTGATGCAAAACTGATCCCACACACATGCATAATCAGTAATTCGATTGCTGGCAAGCTTTACCTTCTTTAATTCTGAGTAATTGTGACAGATCAAAAATCAACTACATCTTCTTCCCACTCGAGATATGCTGCGGGATCACTCTTTCCTTAAAAGCAGGAATCTATCTTGATGCTTCCTAGGTTGTGATCAACCCGTTTCTAGCTCCTCTATCCCTGGCCATATCTCCTATGCTGCCCACTGACATCCATCATCTCCTCCGCTCACCGCCCCTTCAAATTCCATCCCAACTTCCACTTCTCTTTGGTGCAATCTACCCCTCCTATGGACAGTTGGAGTAGTGATGCGTACCCCCGTTGTGTTCCCTCTTCTACCCGATCCAACCTCTCGTGTTATAGCTCTACTCCGCTCTCATCATCCGTCTCAATCTCTCCCATTATGCTTGCATTTGTAATTCGGAACAGCTTATGGTGGCACCTTCTTCGCTTGTTGCTTTTCTCTTGATTTCGAAACATGATTAGATCTGCAAAATAGGTTTAGAATAATATGGGAAAGACCTCACTACACTCCTTACGTGTTTTTCACTCGAAGGGATGATACACTTGATTCTCTCGTGTTTCGCTCAATAAATTTTCGGCTTTTACCCTCTTATATTCTTACACCCTCTGCCTTTTTTCACACTCGTATTCTTCTTTTAGTCCTTTCAAGACTACCCACGACTAACA
>CM018907.1:9741121-9756121 GCA_009663005.1 Actinidia chinensis | reverse complement strand
AAGCCATCATTATAACCTATATGACAATTAGCACGTAAGGGCATCTGCTTTGTTTATTGAACCATGGTAAGGGGGTGTGGGTGTCTATCCAAGTTATAGATTGTCCTCCATTTGAATTTGAAAAATTCTTTTCTTCTTTATTAAATCACCCAGCATAAGCTGACCGGTGACAATCAATATAATTATAGAACCACCACTTTAGGTCTATATCTGTCTTGAAAAATTCATAAATATGCACATTCGGTCCATCTTCTATAGGGTTCATTTTCCTTTTAAGGCAAATTATTCTAAAAATATGGATACTGTTGTCCCGATTTCACATTGTTTCCCTTAAAAAAGAAATAATTGACAAATGTAATTAATGGAATGTGCAGACGTGCTAGGACCGAGCTCGGTCTGAGTGGATAAATTAACTTTTAATTTGATAAATTATGTATGGTGAGAGAATCCACTACCATTTCTTTTTTGCCTAGAGGAGGACTTCACAATTTTCTCAAATGATTTGGAAACTAAACAAGTTGGAGCTTATCATTGCAAGAAACACATGAAATGAAATGGAATTCACTAGGAATTGAAATGATAATTGAAACTAATAAATTGTTGGAGTTGTGTGGTTAGGGACTCTTTTCTGATCTTCATTTCTGTCTTTTATAGAAGTTATGTGGAAGATTCTTTCTTTTTTTTCTCCCTTTGTGTGGTTCATGTTTTCTCTTTGTTATTTTCAATAATTTTTAGATGTTATTGGCATTAATTTATTTTAAGATGTTTTTTTTCATTATTTGTGGGGATTTACGGCATCAAATTTGTTTGTCAGCTTATCATGACTGATCGTCTGTGATCTGCTGATTTGTGGACGATGTAATCACCTGTAAAGCAGAAGTCTCAAGTGCAGCACACGGTTTTGTATACTCCTCTTCTATTCCTCTTTAGCATGGATTTATATTTCAATAGATTTTGTGTTAGTTTACTTGGTCCTAAACGTTGGAAAATTCCAGTTTTTGTTGTTGTGGACAGTTTCAAAAATGGCACATTTTATTCCCTTGTCACAAAACTGATGATGCTTCACATATTGCAGGCTTTTTTTAAAGAAATTGTGCGTTTACATCTACCTAGAACAATTGTTTTTCTGATAGAGATGCTAAATTTTTGAGTTTATTCTGCAGACTTTATGGGGCCAATTATGAAACCAAGTGTTGTTTTCACTACTTGTCATCCTCAAACCGTATGGTAAACAGAAGTAGTAAATAGGGTTCTATCTCTTTGTTTGCGGGCAATTATAAAAAAAAATATTAAAACATGGGAATATTGTTTGCCACATGTTGAATTTGCTTATAATCGTTTGTTCACTCTGGCTACTAAATTTCACCATTTGAGATTGTTTAGGGTTTTAATTCCTTTAACTCCTTTGGATTTATTATCTCCGTTACCTTTGACTGAGCATGTGAAATTGGATGGAAAAGAAGGCTGAACTGTAAAACCGATCCATTAGAAAGCAAAACTTCAACATGAAAGAAGAACTGAGGCAATATCGAAACAAGCCATAAAGGGCGGCAACAGGGTAGTTTTTTGACCTGGAGATTGGGTTTGTTCACATGCGACGGAGTCGATTCCCACATCAATGGAAATCCAGTTCACTACCTAAGGGGATGGAGCCCCCCCCCCGTTCCAAGTCTTGGAACGAATCACAACAATGCATACAAAACTGGACTTACCCGGTGATTAATGTAAGTGTTTACCTTCAATGTTTCTCTTATTTGAGTCCTTTTGCTGTAGGTGATGACTTGATTGAGGGACAAATGCCTTTTCAGAGAGGAGAATGATTAGGACATGGCATAACCCAAGATCCGGAATGCGGATTCCAATTCAGTTCCCCATGGCCCATTACAAAAGCACTGCAAGAAATTTCAAATGCATTAAGTGGGCTGATGCAAGGGTTTGGGCTCAAACAAGCAAGTAGAGTCCCATTTATGTGATGAACAAAATATTTCAGGCCATACTAAAGCAAGATCAAGTCCAGAAAGTCAATAGACCACTGGGGAGCTGACTTCCTTAAATTGATGATTCTTATTGCACAACTTTATGCTGAAATTATGGAGTTAAAATGTCATGCTTTGTCTTTATTAATTGAAGTTGTCTTATGGCAGAATTTTTTAGGCTGAAATTAAGGGCTAAAGTTAGGTTTGACTCCTTAAATTGAGGCCAAAGTTTTCCTTAGTTTAATGAATTTCTAAGGCGATCTTTGTGGCCATAGTATTATAAACTGTGCTCCTTTCATTGAAGTATGGGAGAGTTGTATTGAGTCGAGAGTATTCTCTTATGTTCTTTGGAACATAATTTGAACTTATCAGTTTCTTCGCTGTGGCGTCATTCTTACTTATCAATCGAGTATTTCACCCTTTAGATTGTGGCTCCCTCCTTTAACCAAGTTTCACATCTCTTTATAGGTGTTGGGTCGGCGGTTTCCATCTAAACCTGAACGTAGAATGGTCTTAGGGCAACATACTTGATACTGGGTTTCGTTACAACTACACTGGGTTTATAAAATAAGATGTTCAAGAAATTTAGCACTCATTTTCTCTATGCAATTATACTTCCCTACTGTTAATTTCATACTGTTTTTGACATGGAACATTAGGTTTGGGGTTTGTTGTGGTATCAAACTAGGTGAGCAACTAACGTCAATATTGCTCTTCTCACTTGGGTACTGGATCTCGGCTACTACTGGGGCGACCTACGTAGAACCGAACAAACGTTATCGACTGAGGTGATACCGCTCAAAACTCCTCCGGTGTGCAAATCAGATCAAGGCGTGCACAAGAAAAGAAATGTAAACACCGGGCAATAGTTGCATGTATGTAAAGTTAACTAGTTATACATCAATAAGACGGGATAACGACTTTTATATAGTTGTAGGCTAGAGATCCGTGTGAGGATATTTAGGAGAGATCTCCGGATAGTTGTGTTTGGTAAGTATATCCCTGAGGTACCGGAGTAATAATAGGAGACTGCCATGTGGAGAACAATTCGCAATTATAGGAGTCATGATAGATACAGTTTCCTTGTAGAGGTGGAATCCTTGCAGACACGGACTTTGATCAAGCGGAAGCGTGACGAAGAAGGAATCTAGGGTAGACGGAGTCCTTATGGAGATAGAGGTTTCATGGAGATGGTCTTTTGGTCTGACGATGTGAACTACCTCGCCGTAGAGCAAGCTGGAGAAAGGCTTGTACATACGTCAACGAAGTAATCGATTGGCGTTGATGCGATGGGTGACCAGGATTATACAGGTACTATGACGACGTAATCCTCCAGGCGACATGCCCGACTTAGAATATCAATAGGTGGATGTTTTACCCCACATTAGTAGCCCCTTACTCGAGATGCGAGGTGAAGCACTTGGGATCTTCGAGTCACAGACAAAATAACAGCATCTCGACGACGTTAGCATAAAATGATGGCGCGTCTTCACAGTTGGACACGTGGACAAGGGTATTGAATGTCAAAATGATGTTTTGGATGGAATGGCGACGCATTAATGATGCATTCGGCGGGAAGGGCAGCGCATTAATGATGTTTTTGGCGGGAGCAATGGCGCATTAATGATGTTTTTGGCGGGAGAGACGGTTACGAGCTTGGGATTCGAAACGTCGCGCAATACGTTGGAGTGGATAGATCTCAGCCTTTGGTACTTCTTATAAATAGGATTTCCCCCTACTAATTTGTACTTTTTTTGTTTGCGCTGTCGAATTGCTACTCCTATTCCAATTTTCACCTTGCCTTCATTCGTGGTCGCATTCTCGCCCTCAACTCAGTAAGTGTTAACCAATTCACTTTAGCTTTTACTTGTGCTCATAGTATATGCCCGGTAGAACTGACCAAGAGGCTCAGAAAACTCTCTACCCTCTTGATATCCGACTACTTAAGTGAGAAATCCTACATGAAGGATGAGGTCAATATGAGTCCTTCCTCACCAAGGAGGGATTTTTCTAGTTCGGAGGGTAGCCCTACGGGGACTCCCTCCCCTTACTCGAAAAAGAGAACATCATGACCCTAATCGACTTAGATTGCCTTATGGAGTCCTATTTTATCCTGTCGTGCATCTAAATAAGACTTCCTGAGGCGAGCGAAATAATTAGTTCTTTTCGCCCAGGCGAGGTGGCTTTTTATGAGGCCGCCTTTCATGCTGGTCTGCGCTTCCCCATTCATCCTACAATCAGGATGATTTTGCAATTCTATAACATCTGTCCTGCTGAACTCATTTCCAATGCATGGAGGAGCATAGTCTGTGCGATAGTGTTATGGCGCTCACAAGTACTCCCTTTCCTTTACCGAGTTTAGGAATCTGTTCATCCTGAACAAGAATCTAAAGCCAGATCAAGGATGGCTGTATTTTAAGGCGAGAGTCAAAGAAGGCCCTGCTCGGAGGATATCCCAGCAATGTCAAAGGATGAAGGAAAAATTTTTTCTTTATCTTGGGAGACGGCTGGGAGTTTCCTGAAGGAGCAACAAGAGAGGTCGGGGCTCCAACAGTCCTAAGATCATGAGAAACCCTAGGTAAGTCCCAATTTTTACTGCTTTTCCTTTATATATTTTATTATTTTATTATTTTTATTAATTATCTAATATGCTCTCTAGGTAAACGCTGCAATGGGCTGCCCTGATTGTTTGAACTGAAAAGATTTGGCGAAGTGGCGAGCTCAGTAGAGGAAAAAGGGTCTACTCGGTCCATGTTCTTCTCGTGCGTCAAATCTTTTATGCAGGGCTCGGCATCCACAAGGGGGGCTATGGCGTTTGGGGGGACGCACTGGCGAGGACTGACTTAAAAAAAAAAAAAAAAAAACCCCCCGATGCTCCCACCTCATCGAGTGACGCGAGTGAGTCCCGCCATTCCCGATATGAACTATCCTGAGGTGGCCTCTCCCGAGACAGCTCAATAGAGTGTATAGGAATAATTAGGAGGACAGATAGGATCATATCTCATCTTCCCGATCAAATTCTGCTATCGGTCTTGGGGGCAAAAATCCAACCTATTTTAGGTGCCTGGGAATTAGGTCTTAGGGGCAAAAATCCGACCTATTTTATTATTCCATCTCTTTTTTGATCTGATGTCGGTATTTGTTTGTAGGAATGTCGAAAAAAATCAGCTTTAAGAAGCTCGGTGAAAAGGTAGAGAAATCCAAGAATGGAGGCTCGATGGTGGGGTCCACTCCAGCCGAAGGAGTAGTGATTGGCGAGAAACGACCAAGAGATGACCCCGCCAACTCGCCCAGCAAAAAGGGCAAGGTTGTTGACAACTCCTAGGGAAAGAAGTCTGCCTCTACGTCCGAGGCCAAAAAGAAGGGGACCAGGCCTGGCGATGTGGCGTGCTCAAGAGCCACTTCTTCGCCGAAGCCCAAGGAGGGTAACTTGACCAATCTTGGTACCGCCCTGGGACTTACGGCCTCTATTTTGGGCAACCTGTCTATGGCAAGTAGATACTGTAAGGGCAATCCCGCTCGCTAACAAGGAAAAAGTGGGAAATATTACCCTAGATTAGACGGCTTCTAGGCTTTTCCACATTATCGGCCGGTACTACCTCGATTCCAACCTTAATTTTTCCTTTGGTATTTTATTATGTTTTGGGCATCCTTAAATTTTTTTTTTGTAGCAGGCGCTCGTGCTCAGATCCTCTCTAACTGTCTGGAGTAGGGAAGTGGGGGAAGAGGCATCTCTTTAGCAAGGGCGGGATGCCTCTTTGGAAAGCGAGGTATTCCACCTCCAGAAGTTGGCTGGCGAGTTGGAACAACAACTGGCCGAGGCCCGAGCTTGAGAGTAGTAGGCCGTGGACAAGCTACCAAGTTGAAGGATGATCGAGATGCCATCGCTGACAAGTTAAAAAGGTCGGGGGTTTTGGTGGTAGAGCTTTGGGAAACTATGGCCCGGGTCAAAACATTTGCCTAGGAGGAGTTCAAATCCTCGTCTGACTTCTTGGGAGCAGTTAAGATGCTACCTCCAATTATTTCAGCGAGGGATTTGATTTCTGTTAACGGCAATTTCCGCCGTCATCATCCCGACCTTGCCATTGACCTAGAAGGCATGGGTCTCGATCACGACCTGCTCGCCGAGGAGGATGAGGCCGGGGAGGAAGAAAAGGAAAACAAGGGGGAAAATAAGGAAGATAAGGGGAAGAATAAGGGTGATGCCAACCCCCTTCCTCAAACAATTATATTTTTTTATTTTTTTTGTAATGGCGAGCTGTAATCCATTTACTTTTTAATGATAAAAACCCAAGTTGTAATCCATTTACTTTTTAATGAATAAAAACTTTCATTCCTCGTTCTATATCTTTCTCTTCATTTGGTCGTACTGACGCCATTGTGAATTGTTAATAAACTGGCGAGTTAAATTTTTTAGCCTTAAAAGTTTAGCCGAGTGGTGATTTGAAACTGGTGATCTAAATGCCTTCATTTCCCGTACCATTTTTGTTTTCTCAATGAATGGGCGTCTTTAATAATAGCGATCAGGATGCCTTATCATTTTTTCATGAATTGGTGTTATTGATAATGGCGATCAAAACGCCTTATTATTTCCAATGAATGGGCATTCTTGATAATGTCGACATCCACAATGGCGATCAAGACGCCTTATCACTTTTTAATAAATGAGCGTTCTTGATAATGGCGACAACAGAACTGGCGCTTTAAAAGATTGGTGACATACATTATTGGCGATAAAATTAACTTGGAGAAATTCTGTTGATTTATAATAAAGATCGGCAATCATGACATAATCAAAATTATCATCGTACAAATGGAGCTTTTGGCGATCATAAGACTGGCGATGCCTCACTGGTAAGGTGATCTTGTTCTCATGGCGACCAGGTGCATTACTGGTAATATTCTTTTAAGTGTTCGGCATTCCAGGGGTGAGGAAGGGCCTTCTTGTCCATGTCTTGCAGCCAATAAGTTCCCAGTCTGTATACTTTAATGACCTTGTAGGGGCCTTCCCATGTAAGACCGAGCTTCCCTACATTTGGTTCCTTTGTGGACAAAGTAACTTTCTTAGGACTAGGTAGCTTGTCAAGAGGGACCTGTGCTTGACTCTATGATTGTAGTATTTGGCGACCTAGTGCTTGTAAGCTGCTAGGCGTACCTCAGCTCGCTCCCTCTTTTCGTAAAAGAGGTCAAGGTTGAGCCTCAACTCGATTTCATTGTTCTCCTTGTCGAATTTTGAGGTTCTGAAGCTCGGCATTCCTATTTCCACTGGTATAACTGATTCTATCCCATAGACCATGGAGTATGGCATCTCACCCATAGGTATTCTGCTTATCATATGATATGCCCAAAGTATACTTCGTAGATCTTCTGCCCTTTCACCCTTAGATTTTTCTAGCCTCGCCTTAAAATTCTTTACGATTGTTCAGTTGGTGACTTTTACTTGACCATTTTCTTAGGGATGACCAGGCGAGGATAAATGGTGAGAGATGGCGAGGTCTGAGTAGAATTTCTTGAATCCATCATTGTCAAATTGCTTGGCCTTGTCCGAGATGATAACTTTGGAAATTCCGAACCAATGAATGATGACGCTCTTGCATATGAAATTCCTGGTGTTTCTTTCTATGATCTTGGCTAGAGGTTCAGCTTCTATCCATTTTGTGAAGTAATCGATGGCGACGATTAAGAATTTTCTTTGTAATAGAGCTTACGACAGAGGCCAAGTATGTCAATTCTCCATTGTTCGAATGGCCATGGGCTGGTCATCAGGACTATCTCGGTGTGAGGGAGATGACTAATTGGGGCAAATCATTGGCATTTGTCACATTTCCTTGTGTATGTCATCGTATCTCGTTCTATCTGTGGCTAGAAATAACCTTGATGAACTACTTTTCTCACTAGTGACCTCATGAATTGCCATATATACCTTCATGAATTGCCCCTGAATGATTTCCATAGATACCTTCATGAATTACCCTTAATACGTATTCCCCTTTTTCAGGTCAGAGACACCTTAGGAGAGGCCCTGAAAAAGATCTTTTATACAACATTCCATGGAGAAGGTAAAATCTTGCAGACTTGTATTGGATTCAGTGAGCTTGGAGTTTGTCTGGTGGTAGTGTGCCATTTTGGAGATATGCGATAATGTTGTCCATCCATGTTGGGCACGTTTCTATCTGATAGACTGATTTGGCGACCTCAATGCTTGGGTTTGGTAAAAACTCCAGAGGTATACTCATGTCTGAGACAAAATCAAAGTTTGAGGTGAGGTTGGCTAGAGCACCAGCCTTCTTATTCTCTTTTTTGAGAATTTGGCAAATTTTAAAGTCCTTGATCTTCCTGGACATATTCTTCACTTTGTCTAAGTAGGCTAACATCCTTGTATCTTTGGTGAGGTAGTCTCCTTGGACTTGATTTACTACGAGTTGAGAATCATTAAAGCGTCCAGGGAATCTATTCCTAATTCTATTGCAACTCTTAGTCTGGCGAGGAGAGCCTCATATGCGGCTTTATTGTTGGTGGCTTTAAACCCTATACGAATGGCGTATTCCATCTGCTCGCCTGAAGAAGTTTGGAGAATCAATCCTGCACTACAGCCATGCTGGTTTGATGATTCGTCCACGAACAATTTTCATCTAGCGAGGTCCTCATCTAAATTTTTTTTTTGGAGTTTCCACCTTGGGTAGATTTTCCTCAGATTTCGGGGTGACATCATACGTAAATTCAGGAAAACAATTAGCCAAGGTTTTGGCTTGGATCGCCATCCAAGGTCTATAATCAATGTGGAACTCGCTTAGCTCAATGGACCATTTGAGGAGTCTTCCCGAGGTGTCAAGTCGCTGTAGAATCTACTTTCATGACCCAATTGTCTCTCTTTAGTGGCTCAATTTCATATGGGTTCATACTTCATTTTTTTGTGAAAGATGAAATAGAGAGAGTAGGGATAGAGAGAAGGACGAGGTAATAGATGAGAGAGAGTGACTATGTCGAGGCCAAATCGGCGATTAGAATATCCGAGAACACATCATCCCACGCTTATTATAGTCACTGAATTGGGCAGAGATGGGGCCGAGGATGATAGTGGCAGTGTGGCGGCAATGCGCTAATTGGGGTGAATTTTCTTATCGAGCGGCGGCGGCTCTATGATGTGGTGGTGAAAGATTGTAATGGCATAATTTTGGGATTTTTTTGGAGAGAAAGTGAGGAGAGAGAAACGAGGGTGTGATTCCCCTTTTCTTCTCCCGATTCAGGTTTCATAAAGGAGAGAGAATTCTAGGTGCTTTTATTTTGTTGACTTTCTAACTTCTTCTTCAATTAAATGCTCATGAAGCACGATTTCAAACAACAGATCTGATCCTTTCCCTCTCTCTCTCCCTTTCAGGCTGGTCTGCGTCTTCCCATTCATCCAATAATTAGGAGTATGTTGGCCCACTACAATTTTTGTCTCGTCCAACTAAGCCCCAATGCGTGGCGAAGTATGGTCGGCGCATTGGTACCGTGTCGGTTTAAGAAATTTGCCCTTTCTCTGAACGAGTTTAGTCATTTGTTCGGCCTTTTTAACAATCCAAGGCCAAACATTGGGTGGCTATACTTCAAGGCGAGACCCAAGTGTACCCTACTCGGGGAGTCCCAACAATGTCAAGGGATGGAAGAAGAAATTCTTCTTCATTTCGGGGGATAACTAGGAGCTCGCCCATGGATTATCTCGGGAACTTGAAGTTCTGAGGTCGTGGAGCACCCCTGGTCAACTTTCATTTACTAGATCGTTCTTCATTTATTAAGTTTTACCTTTCTTCCTTCTCTAACATTGTGCTAACATTTTCAGATCGATGCTGTAACGTGTCACCCGTCTTGACCGAGAACAAACAAGTAAGGATTGACCAAATCTCCGGCACTTTAAAGCGAGGTCAGTTCTATGCAATTAAGGAATCCCTCACTCGAAGTCTTTTCTCCGTAGCTTTGCTCGACTCTTGGAAAATGGTGTCCAATGGTAGGGACAATGCTGAGGAGAAATCTGCGGGTGACACAGCTCAAGTTACGAGCGATGAGGGCGAGTCCTACCTTTCCCAAGGTGATCTCCCTTAGGTGATCATTCCCGAGATGACTTGGTGGAGTACGTAGCCACCATTAGGATGAGACAAAGGGAAATCCTGCCTTTCCTCTATGATTAGATGTTGTTATCGATGCTCAGGGCTAAAATCTAGCCCTTTTTTCTTTATTGGGAACCATACTACTCAGCCTCTCTCTAGGGGGGGGGCCCCCCCCTTCTTTTTTCCGTTTTTTTTTAGCTTGGAGACCTGGTTGGATTTACGACTACCCTAAGCTAAAATTGGATGGTATTGCCTTCTTTCCCTTTAAATATTCCATCTTCTTTTTTAATTGACTTTGATTTCCTTATGCAACGATGTCAAAGAAAATAGACATGAAGAAGCTCGCCCAGTTGGCAAGGCAAAGGGCAAGCCCAAGAAAGGTATGACCCCAACTAGGGAAAAGTGTGCCCAAATCGGCGTGAAGCGGTATCGAGAAGAGACGCCAGACATCTCGCCTTTAAAGAAAGGAAAATAGGCGGTATATGCAAAAAAAAAAGGATCCATGCCACCACCCGACGATAAGAAGCAAGGGCCTACTACAAAGGCCCCTGCTAAGTCCAAGGCGACGTCGGGCTGTGCGACGACCCGAGATATGCCAACTTCTGTAGTCCCCTGGGAGGGGACCTTGGCCAACCCAGGAGTTATCCTAGGGCTTGAAGCCTCTGCCATAGAGAATCTTGTCGTGGCGAAAAGCTTCTCCAGTGGTTCATTCTGCCCGTTGACAGGGAGACAGTGAACAGGTTGGACCTTGATATGGAGACCACAAGATCTTTCCCTCAGTCAGGTGATTACTTCTTTCCTAATCCTGCTCGTACTTTTGTATTTTCAATATTCTGAAAAGTTCATTGTTTTTCGCGGGTAGTGGTGTTGGGGTATTCTCTTACTGATTGCGCCAAAAAGATGCGAGATGAGGCAATGACTCAGCAGGCCAATGCCTCATCCATTGGGATAAGATGACTTGTGCCCAAAAGGTGGCCGACCTGGAGGGCCGGGTAGCCGAGCTTGAGGCTGAGAAGCAGGGAACTGAAAAGAAGGTGAAGAAATTGAAAAAAAACCATGATGTTGCCCTAAAGAGGCATGAAAAAGAGATGGCTGAGGTGAAGAAGAAGGAAGCCCTCACTAAGACATCTGCAATTGACGAGTTCAAATCTTTACATGAGTACAAGGAGCTTTGGAAGGAGCGGCCTCCTCGTACTTTGGTAAGGGCTTCGACTTGTACAAAAAGTAGATCGTCATCCTTCATCCACACCTTGATATACAAGATCTCCAGATCGATCCCGACTTGGATATGCCAGACACCAACCTTCTTCAATAGGTATCTCCATGTACTCTTTTTTTTGCAAAGACGACATTAATAAAATGGTCTTTCTTCATATCTGCTCGTTTCTATGGCAATGTGTTTGTTTCACTTGAGTGATTATAAATGTGGTCTGGCGACTTCATTACTAACGAATAGGCAATGTGATGAAGCTGGCAAAATGAACTTGGCGAATCAAAATCGTTAGGCATACATAATAAGTTAAACACTACTCAACGGAAGAGTAGTAGTAAGGTTGGTGACATTAACTTATCATGACGATCAGGAATCAGAATATTCGGCGAATGACTATTGAGGACTGGCGAGGCAAAATGCCTTTTTCAAATAATTGAAGAATACAATATGTTACTTTAGCAAATAAAAAATACTTGCATCATTTGGAATTGGCGAATAAACTTGGCAATAATTGAAAAATTCATGTGGGCGATGTCAATGGCAAACCCAAAGATAAAACAATTTTGATTTTGGCTATATAACAATTTTGAATTGGACAATAACAATATCATGCATTTATTTGGTTAAAGCGGTGATAAAATTGGCAACTCAGTTTGGCGACTCTAATAATGCATTGGCGATGATATTAACATTTGGCAATAATTGAACTGGAGAAATTGACAATTCCATTAAAATAATCATAATTACATGAAAATTGACAATCACAGCTTCATTTTAATTAACCAGAACTTTAACGATGACAATGCTCAAATGTCATTATTTAGGCGATCTTCACAACATGGCGACCAAAAAAACTATTGATAATATTTCTTCAAGTGCTCGACATTTCATGGGTAGGGTAACGCTTTCTCGTACAAGTCTTCTAGCCAATAAACTTTTTTTCCACCCCTTTTTTTTGGGGGGGCATGGACCACCTTGCGCCTGTCGAATCGAAATGACCTGCGTTTAACCCTCTTTTATAATATTTCATGATCTGATACTTGTAGGTAGCTTGGTGCACCCTGACACGCTCCCTCGTTTCGACAAGGAGATCGAGGTTAAGCCTCAATTTTGCTCGTTGTTCTCCTTGTCAAAATTCATCATCCTGAACCTAGGCAACCCTATCTTTACTGGTATGACCGACTCTGTCTCATACACTAGAGAGTAAGGCGTTTCACCTATCGGGATCCTACTCGTTGTGTGGCAGGCCCATTTGCCCATTCGCTCTTAGATTTTTCTAGCCTTGCCTTCAAGTTCCTCAAGATCGTCATGTTGGTGACCTCTACTAGGCCATTTGCTTGAGGATGACCGGGCTAGGAGAAATGATTAGAGATGGCGAGGTTTGAGCAAAATGGTTTAAATCTATCTTTGTCGAATTGTTTCGCATTATCAGAGACGATTACCCTTGGAATCCCAAATCAGCAAATGATATTTTTCCAAACAAAATTACTAGGTTTTTTTAGTGATTTTGGCGAGAGGTTCCGCTTCTATCCACTTGGTGAAGTAATCTTTAACGATAATCAAAAAATTTATCTATAACGAAGTTTGAGGAAGAGGTCGAGCACGTCTATCCCCCATTGAGAAAATGGCCAAAAGTATCCTTGGCGAACTGCCTTTCTGACTTGTAATCTAGCCCAAGAATGATTTTCGCCGATGCTTTCGTGAATCTCTCTCAGTACGTAATCTGCTTCCTCTAGTCGGAGACATCTCAGGAGTGATCCTAAGAAAGATCTCTTGTATAGCATCTCATGGAGGAGGTAAAATCTGGATGATTGATATTGAATTCGTCGTGCCTGGAGTTTATTGGATAGTAGCTCCCCTGCTTTGAGGTACGCGGTGATGCCGTCCATCCATGTTGGTTCTACTGTTGCTTGGCAGACAGTCTTGGCGACATCGATGCTTGGGTTTGGTAAGAATTCGAGAGGGACGCTTATGTTTGAGATAAAATCAAAAGCGAAGGCCAAGTTTACCAAGGCATTGGTTTGCTTGTTTTCTTCTCGAGGAATTTGACGGATCTTGAAATCTTTAATTTTCATCGTCATGGCCTTCACCTTGTCCAAATATGCCAACATACGGAGATCTTCGGCGAGGTAATCTCCTTAAACTTGATTCACCATGGGTTGAGAGTCACTATAAGTGTCTAAGAATTCCACTTTCAATTCCATTGCGACCCTCAATTCGGCGAGGAGAACTTCATATTCCACCTCATACTGGTGGCTTTAAACTTAATGCGTATGGCAACTCCCCTAAAGGGTTTTAAAGTACGAGGCCTGCACCATAACCATGTTGGTTGGATGATCCATCAACGAACAACTTCCATCTTGTGATGTCACTATCTCTGATCTACCACTCCTCGAGGATCTCAATCTCAGGACTTAGAGCAACATCGTATGTGAATTCAGTTATTAAATCGGTCAGTGCTTGGGCCTTGATCGCCATCCTTGGTCAGTAGTTGATGTGAAATTTGCTCAACTAAATGGACCACTTGAGTAATCGTCCTGAGGTGTCAGGTTGTTGTAGAATTTACTTTAGGGGCTGATTTATGAGCACAACAATAGGGTATGCTTGAAAATAGTGACGGAGTTTTCCTTTTGCGATCATGAGAGCGTAGGCGAGTTTTTCGATCTTCAGATATCTGATCTCTGCCTCTATGAGGACTTTGCTGACGTAGTACACTGATTTCTGAACTTTGTCCTCTTCCTTGATGTGCACGGAGCTCACCAAGGTAGGCGACACAGATAGGTACAAGGTGAGTTCTTTACCCACGTTGGGAATTGTAAGTAGAGGAGGCGACCCCAAATATTCTTTTAGCTGTTAGAATGCCATCTCGGACTAATTCGTCCATTGAAAGGCCTTATTTTTCCTCAAAATCTTGAAGAATGGTAAATATTTGTCCGTTGATTTTGAAATAAATCTGTTGAGAGCCGCCACTCGTCCAATCAGCTGTTGTACTTCGCAGACATTTTTGGGCGAGCTCATCACGAGCAGGACTTGAATTTGGTTGAGATTTGCTTCTATCCCTCGTTTGGTCACTAAGAAGTCAAGAAATTTTTCCGATGATACGCCAAAGATGCATTTGGAGGGGTTTAACATCATGCGATATTTGCGAAAGATACTAAATGTTTCTCCCAAGTGATCGGCGACTTTGAGGCTTTTTACTAGCATGTCGTCAATGTATACTTTCATCGTCTTCCCAATTAGTTCTTTGAACATCCTGTTGACCAGCCTTTGGTATGTTGCTTCTGTATTCTTCATTTTGAAGGGCATGACCTTGTAATAATACAATCCTCTTTCCGTGATGAACGATGTCTTCTTAATGTCGGGGGATGCATTTTAATCTGATGGTACCCCGAGAAGGCATCCATGAAACTTAGGAGTTCGCGTTTGGAGATTGCATCAATTATCAAATCAATCTTCGGAAGGGGGAAGCTGTTTTGAGGGCATGCTTTGTTCAGGTCGGTAAAATCAATGCATACCCTCCATTTTCTGCCCTTTTTAGGGGCGACGATAACATTAGCCAACTAATCTGGGTAATCGAATTCCTTGATAACGACGACTTTGATTAGCTTGGACTCCTCTTCCTCTATAACTTTTAGACGTTCTAGGGCGAACTTCCTCCTTTATTGGATGGCCAGTAAAAAGCTTGTGAACGATGATATGAGGATCTACTCCTGGGACATTGCCT
>CM018907.1:9723621-9726121 GCA_009663005.1 Actinidia chinensis | reverse complement strand
ATTCTGGACAAAAGAAGTCTTTTCTTCGTTGTGTGTTCTATAAAGAATGACATCAAGGGTGAATTCTCGTGTTTCTAGTCTTCATTTATATTATTTGGAATCTAACTATTCATTTGATATGTGTTATTTTGGATTGCAGGCTGAAGGCGCTGAGCATAGCATCGGAGATGGAGATGTTAGTCTTTGCAATGAAGTCTCGACATCTCATGTTCCCAACTTCATGAAAGTGAGCTTTTAGCCCAAGAACTATTCTGAAGTGAAATGGTAATACCAAAAGATAAAAAAGGCAAATAACATTCGGACAAAGGTCTTTCTTCGTTGTTGTGGGTTTTTTCGATAAAGAATTGACATCCAAGGGTGAATTCTCGTGTTTCTAGTCTTCATTTAATAGTATTGGATCTAACTATTCATTTTGATATGTTTTGTTTGGATTGCAGGCTGAAGGCGCTGGACAAGCAATCGGAGATGGAGATTTAGTCTTTGCAATGAAGTCCTCGCACTCATGTTCCAACTTCATGAAAGTGAGCTTTTATAGCCCAAGACCATCTGAAGTGAATGGGTAATTACCAAAAGAATAAAACAGGCAATCCACATTCTGGACAAAAAGAAAGTCTTTTGCTTCTTCTTCGTGGTGGTTCTATAAAGGAATTGACATCAGGGTGAATTCTCCTGTTTCTAGTCTTCATTAATATTTTTGGAATCTACTATTCATTTGAATATGTGGATTTTTGATTGCCGGCTGAAGTCCGCTGACATAGCATCGGAGATGGAATGTTAGTCTTGCAATGAAGTCTCGACATCTCATGTTCCACTACATGAAATGGGCTTTCGCCCAAGAAACTATTTCTGAATTGAATGGAATTACAAAGTTAAAATAAATTACTTAATTGGTTCCTTGTCTTCTATGTAATGCAACAATTGATTTTTGAGCTCAAAAAAACATTTCCCCCCCCCCCCCCTGTTAAGGCTTTCTCTATCTATAGCTCCTTTTTCGGGACATACCATGAGATTCTCTCTATATAACGATAGTTGTTTTCTCACTTTTTCCTTGTTGCCAAATGTATGGAAGAATCCTATGCCTATTCTCCAGATAGAAGGTCATAGATGCACACCAGACTCTGCATCATATTTCAAGGTTGAGTGATACTTGCGCTTCTTTTGGTCCTATTCCTTGGGTGAACGAGTAGTTGAATTCTCGTGCGTACTGCTTAGAGTAGTTATACACATACAAATATTATAATTGAAGAAATGTGGTTTGAACGCACAGACTTTTGTGATGAAACCATTCAGGAAACTTTTTCAATGAAGTCTCGCATCTCATGTTTCCACTTCATGAAGTGGCTTTAGCCCCAAGACTATTCTGAAGTGAAATGGTAATGACCAAAAGTAAATAACAATACTTAAGTGGGTTTCTTGTCTTTTGTAATCGCAATTGAGTTTGAGTTCTCATTCTGTTAGGGCTTTCTTCTATAAGCTCCTTTTTACGGGACCAAGACCATGATATTCTCTCTCTCTATATAACGATAGTTTTTTTTCTCACTTTTCACTTGTTTCCAATGTATATGGAAAGAATAACGTATGCCTATTCCTCAGATGAATGTGTCATGAGATTGCCACCAAAACTCGGCATATAGTTCAAGGTTGATTAGATACTTGCGCTTCTTTTGGGTAAGATTACTTGGTGACGATTAAGTTAATTATCGTGGCTTACTGCTTAGAGTAGTTTTATACACATAAAATATTATAATTGAAGAAAGTTGGTTTGACCAAGAACTTTTATTATGATGACCCCATTCATGACACTTTTTTTGGAAGACAATTTATTTATTCTTTTCTTGTAGAAGACTATGCCCTTGTGTATATTTTCTTTTGAAGCAAAAATAAAGGTGCATATTTACTATATTTGGCATGTCGTGAACTAGCAGCAACAAGCAATCCCATGGAGTCTGACCTGTAAGTTTATCTACTCGCTCGTTTGTGATGAGGAAATGTTCAAGTTTCTACAAAAAGGCAATCTTGAAGCTCTATCCAAACGCTTTGCCTTTATTTAGAGAGTCCCGTTTACTTACTCAGGAAGCATCAAAATTGTTAGATGTTCATAATGTTAGACTGCTTAGATGAAGGTGAGTATCTGATATATATGCTGTCCAAAAATTTGCGGTTTCTTGTAATAATGCAAATGTATTCTCATGTACAAGATGATATAGTCTTCAGATTTAGGATATTGTTCTTGTATATATATTCTGAAAAAACCGGAAGATGATCTTCAAAATTTTACAAACAATTGTGTTCAGTAATCAGATGCTTATTTGGTTAGTTCTCTCTCCTCTTTTGCTTCAGATAATGGGTAGAAGATCAAACCCTTATCTTTCCCCTCTAGAAGTTGAGTAAACAATAGCCTAATGAAATAGAAGAGCCTCGGACGATGCCAAAAGCTAAAGTCGTGATAGTCTGGAATAACATCCAAGAACACATCCATGGGTCATTCAAATCCACTAAA
>CM018907.1:9711121-9718621 GCA_009663005.1 Actinidia chinensis | reverse complement strand
GAGGATCTTATTTAAGCAAGTCTAAAAGCGCTAGGCGGTAAGCGGGCGGCCGGGGGGCCGAGCGCCTATGCGGGACTAGCGTTTTTTTTATTTATTTTTTTATTTTAGGACCATTAATATTTAACTAGAAAAACATAATAAAGAACCAAATATCAATTCTAACAAAGAAATGACATTACATAGTAGATTTCAACTGTTTATAGTAATATATTAGGGACGATAGAATGATAATTTAGGTCTCAAAAAGCGCTAGCGGTAGGCGGAACCGGGGGCACAGCGCCTAGGGCCGAGGTGGCCTGAGCGGGCCGATTTTTAGAACACTGAAAAGAAGTAGACTAATTAGTTCTAGCACCAGAGGCTTCATTTTTAGTATCCTTAATATGTTCTTGCCTTTCTTGTCTTTACTTTATATTGCATTTTTAGGTTTAATAATTTTAATTATATTATCGGTATCTTCTCTCTAGTCCGATTTTGACCTACTAGAATCTTGTGGTCCCGTGCAAGTGGACATCTTTTCAGTTTCAAATCATGGTTAGAAGAAAAAGTATTAGACACAACTAAGTACAACACAATTTAGGCAGATAGGAAAACAATGGGATTGCGAACAGATTCTCCTTATTTCAGACCTAGGCCCAGAAATTAAATGAAAGGTGATGTAGACTTCACTTGATTTGAACTGGAAGATCGTCTTTAGATCCATACCAAGAGAGCGTCAAATTCTTATCATCCTCGGTTGACAAGTTTTATTTTTTTTTGAAAGCTAAAAGAGGAGAAAGAAATATTTGAGAAGAAGAAAAGACTTAATGGTATGGAGCTCTTTTCGACATAACTTATTTATAGATGCTTTTTGTTTGTCCTTTTGCATTAAATACTATAACCGCGTGCTTTATTATTTAGTATAACATCCATGCTTTAGATTTCTTTTTCTTTTTTTTTCCATTTTGTATTTCTTTCTTTTTTTTAATTCTATTTTCAGTAGAAGCATATTCCATTTTGCCGATTTATATTAAGGTTATTGGTGTAGTCCTTGAATTGACCATGGAGGAATAGAGTTTTACCCTACGCTATGTCAGCCCATTCTATTTTTCCGATTTTATATTAAGGTTATTTGACTCTTGAATGTGACCAATGAGGATAGAGAGTTATCATCTCGATAGGTCAGCATTGCTTGTTTTTAAACAGTGATTATGATTGTTTCTTGACGGTGTTTGTTTTCTCATTGGGATATTTTTATCTAAACACTTGTAGATATCACAAGAGATGGAGTGTGTAGACATTGCCTATCAATATGGAATCTCGCCTTCATAAATAGCATGCTTGTTGAAATACAACCTAAACAGATCTGTACTTTTCTACAAGTAACCAAATTAAAAAAAGGTGAGACAGGAACCATCCAAGTACAATGAGAAGGAAAAGAAAAAATAATAAGAAGAAAAGACACCAAGAAGAAAACTAAAAATAAGAATGAAACAAAAACGAAATAAACTCTAGTAAAAGCAGGCCTAATCAAGACCCTAACCAATTAGGGGCAGCCAACATCAGGTCCCACCACTCTACTCTCTCCACTCCAACCCTCTGACCTTGTGAAGTAGAATTTGCCAGTTTGGGCATCACACTCCTAGCATCTTATGATGTCTGTTATAATCTTCATTTCCTTCCATAACACAAAACGGCTTTCCTCAACCCGTTCATTTGTACTATTCTAATCATTTGTTCGATGATTCCTTCAATTAGGGGTTGCATCTCAGACTCCTAAAAAACACGAAGACATTGACTTTTAATGTCCATCCCCACACCATATTAGGGTTGCTCTTGCCACTAGAAGCCATACCACTCTTATAACCTTCTCCAGTAACACAACACATCCATATTATCTATCTCCCTCTCCCTCCCTCTCCGACTCGCGAAAACTAACTGATTCGACAAGATGTTTAACCAAAATGCCAATAGTTCGTCAGCCAATTGCATGCGGATCAACTGGCCCAACTAATTGTTTGCGTTGAATGAGAATGGTGAGAAGCTGCTCAACACTCCTAGCATATTTACTTTTTCCTTTTTGCTAATAATCTGCCTGGGCTCCGTTAACCCTCCTTACCATGTCTAATCTTAGGGCACTTGTAACCCTTTTTACAAAATGCACCAAATAGTTACCAAGATGAATCATGGGAATTTCCCTAGGGACAACTAACAAACTAATTGTTCCCAATGCTTAAGCACGGGCTATCATTTAATGGATTGCTAATACGGCGAAATCATGTTATGGAACAAACGAGTCTTTTCTTTGTGGTGGTGTTCTAGAATTGCATTAAGGGTAGAGTCTTCGGTTTGTATTGTCTTCATTTATATGTATGTGGAACCTAAATGTTCATTTGATAGTGTGTTATTTTCTATTGTAGGCTAAACTTAGCGCTGGAGATATAGTGAATTGTTGCATAAATGTTCATGGGAATTTCCCTAGGGACAACTAACAGACTCATTGTTCCCAATGCTTAAGCGCGGGCTATCATTTAATGGATTGCTAATATGGCAAAATCATGTTATGGAACAAAGGAGTCTTTTCTTTGTGGTGTTTGTTCTAGATTGCATTAAGGGTAAGTCTTCGTTGTGTATTGTTCTTCATTTTATGTAATGTGGAACCTATTGTTTCATTTTGAAGAGTTTATTTTTCTATTGTTGCTAACTTAGCACTGGAGATTAGTGAATTGTTACATAAAAAGATTACGTTGGACATTTTCGTTGATATAAATAAAGGTTTGCTGATCCATTTCACTTCAAAGTGTCTTGTGCAATGAATCTTGTGATCTCATGTCACAGCCTCCCATTTCATGAAAATGAAGCTTTCAACCGCGAACTATTTGATTTTTGTTCTTCTCTTGGTCATTACCCTTTGAATTTGAGCTCTTGCTGTTATGGCTTTCAATTTACAGCCTTCTTGTTTGTGGTCAACCCATGAGATTCTCTCTCATCAGACGATGTTTTTATCACTTTTCACACACGTGTCCAAATGTAGGTGGAAAGAATACGATGCTAATTAAACCGATGCACTTTGGCCTTACATCAATATATCAAAGAGGTCACTACGTGACTTGTGCGTCTTTTGATAAGATTACATGGGTATGAGTAGTTCAATATCATGCTAGAGTAGTTATAGTTTAACAACGTATACCTGCTTCTTTCTTTTTTTTGACTTATTTATTTAACATAGACAAGTATTAGACTATTAGTACAGTTGTTTATGACTAAAATTAGATTGATAAATTAAATAGTTACAAGTTACAGTTTTTGTTGGAGATTGTTTTCCTAAGTCTTCAGTGTAAGTAGCTATTGATTTAAGATGTGGTAATCTTTTTTATGAATTGGGGTAGGTTTCTGCATTTTATAATGATTTTGTGAATGCTATCTACCTATCAGATCTCATGTTTAGTTCATTTAATTATAAAAGGTTGTCCTTCTGGTAGAGGTGAGACATCCGTTCATCCGATAAACCATATCCCACACCTTGGATTCCTCCGACTCATGTAAGAGCTTTGACTGTACTAGATTTGAAATTTTTATACCTTATTACTTGGTCAACACCTCTTCTACTCTTAATATTAGCTCTATTCTCTGTTTCACGATTACCTTTCTTCTTTTTCGTCAAAGATTTTTTCTTCTTCTTGTTATTTAACATCTTCTTCTCCTGATCTTTGTCTTTAATATGCAGCACCAGCAAATTGTAAGAAGCTTCTGGTTGTTTTTATTTGATGGCCACTCTGCAATCCTCTTTGAGGTAAGGTTCTGTTGCATTATCGATTGATTGTTTTATTTGTTGTTTGTTGCACTTACGTTATATCCTATGAACTGTAAGCTATCGTACTTCATCTTCATCTTTTACTTTTTTTGAGCTAACGGAATAATATTGCGTTCTGAAAGCTACATTACCCTAATACAAGAGCATGACCCTCCTTCCCTTTGCTCACACTAATCACATAAGCTCCCAAATGTAATACAAGACAATCCCTTGGCAAAGGGGGCACCTATGCACTCTCACCTACTCAAGAAAAGTACGAAGGAAAACAACAGAAAGGTAAGTTCTGTTTCATTAATCGATTGATTGTTTTTTATGTGCTATTTGTTGCAACTTTACTTATATAGCTTAGGAACTGTAAGCTCTCGTACTTCATCTTCACTTTACTTTTTTTGAGCTAACGGAATAATATTGCGTTAAGGAAAGATACATTATACCCTAATACAAGAGCGTGATCCTCCTTCCTTTGCTCACACTAATCAACAATAAGCTCCCAAAATTTAATACAAGACACATCACTTGGCAAGGTGTCAACTATGCCCTCATCACAATACTCAAGAAATACAGAGGAACAACAGACTGTATTTATTGCAGCGCCCCTTTCCTACCTCCAGACGCTGGTCTCAAATTTGATCGACTCGCTGAGCAACCCATTCAGTTCTTTTTTATCTTTAGGAACCTGAATTGTACAAGAAGTATTAAAAAACGATAGTTTACATCGGCGTTATTGAATTCAACCAAGCTCACAATATCTTCCACGAACCTTCATATGGTTAGACTACCCCATTTTCGATTAGCCATAGGGTCCACATTGTCCCAACGAATAAGGCTTCCCGAATCTCCTCCTCCAGATCCTTTCATCTCAATGCAAACCACCGAACGGCCAACCCCTCTTAATTATTGGGACTCACCCATGATAACCCACCAACTTAACAAAGGACTCCATACCTTCCACAATTCGATACAGAGTAAAAGTGTGAGGTGCAAATTCACCATTTAGTCCACAACGACATCCATAAAAATCCAGGGCGATAATACTCTTACCAAAATGGTCCTGTGTAAGCTTAGTTTCCTATCAGAGCTAACAAACAGAAGATCTGAACCTTTGATGGTGCCCCGAATACTGACCATTCTTTTCTAGTGTCAAAACCAATCTGCCGCCTCAGTATTAGGAGTTGGAATCTATCTATTCTACACCACTTCCAATTGCCTGGTTCTATGACGAAGTATATCTCCCCCTAGATAGGCATATCAACCAACCCACATTATGAATCACACGTACTGTTGTCACCACTATTACCATATATTGTTATTACTATTATTAAACCTATTGCTATGATTAAACCCATCAGTCCATGACCATACCAAACCATTCCATAATCCCCACTCACCTGCTATTGCTTTCGTCATTTCACATGCGCGCACACAGCCTCACAAATCCCAATCTCCCGAGCACAATAACCCTGCAAATCCAATGGCGGTTATCAAACACACACGCACACAAACCCCACTACCCCAGCAAGAACCAATCGTCCTGCAACTCTCTAAAAAGGATATCATCAGAAATAGGGGTAGGAGCGAACTTACTCGCCAAAAAATATCCACCGAAACGGCCACCGAAGGCCCACAACCGCCCGCTCTCCACCGCCTCGTCCTCTCTCTCTACGGATTGTTTACCTAACCTTTCTCCGTAATACTAGTGGAATATCTAATTAAATTGGCCAGCAAACGCACACCCACTACTCCGCACTCGATCAACCACGTACATTTATTTAGTTATAAAGTAATGTCACAATAACCCCGTTAGTTTATTCAAGATTTTATGACTTTGTTAAGACACACCATATTTTTGAATCTTCCAATATCTATAAATAAGATAGTTTGGCTTTTTGATCTAAAAATTATTCTCTCACTATCTACAGGTAAGCCCCTTAATTAATCAATGGTTGAGATTCACTAAGACTTTTTTTTTTCAAAAATTATATTACTTTCTCTTCTCAATGTATAGGGCCTACGATCTTTTTTTATCCAATCTAATAAACTTCTAAGCTCAGGCATATTTTTACCCAACAAAAAAAATTAAACACACATTTTTTTCTCTCTCATTTCTCCTCAAACTAGCAGACTTTTTCAAATTATTGTACTTTTTTTAATTTTATTCTTCATTTTTAGCAATTAGCTTCTTCATATATATATATACAATGTATCTTTTATCTGATTTTTATATTTTATTTATTTTTTAAATTATAAAATTTTAACGAGTACGCTTAAAAAGTGATATTTTTTTTTCGTAGTACTCATGGGCATGGTCAATTACTAATAATTCAATAAAATAGAAGGGGTGTTACATGCCAGATTATTCCCTTCAAGGTTCTCCAGTTCCTCATCTTTTTTGAGGAGTTGCTATTTTTGATCGAAGGGTCCAACTTAAAATCAATTGATAATAGATAAAATAGCGTTTAGATTAGATATACTAAAGTTGGGTGACTTAAGTAAGCAATGTCAAATTAACACTTTTAACAACGTTCAAGTTGTCTTACAGTCTCCTCCACCTCCATTAGCTACATGTTTCTATTTGTTTTCAATTTCTAGTCCCTCTTTCTTTTCTTTCCCAATACTTCTTTTTTTTGAGAAACTCCTAATGATTATTAAGATATCCTCTTTTTCCATCATAAATTCATGCATTTACCTTTCCTTAGGCTTCCTCATACGCTCATCTAAGGCCAGCACAGTTGTGTCCTTTTGTTTGTTTTCAATTCATGTCCTTCTAATTCTACAGATGTAGTATACTCTCAAATGACACAACGGTCACCCTCCTTGTACACCATTTCTCATTGTTCATAAGCGTCCCTCTTTTAGCGTACAAAGTTTAAGATCGCAAATCTATGTTCAGAAATAATTCATTTCATCTGAGTTGACAAACAATTTCTTCTATATTATCTCTACAAATAATTCATTCCATCTGAAGTGAGTGCCACCTTTCTTAATTTACCAACCAATCGACATTTCCCACTTCATCACCATGACGACGTAGGCTGAGTCCATGTGGCGACATGTCAGCCACCCGAAAAATGGGTTGGGCTGAATCAAAATCATTTGAAAAGGCTGAAAGTAGCCCAATATGTGACTGCCTACTACTGTAGATGGCCTATTTAGGTCCTTTTTAAGCTGGGCTTGAGATGTGGGGCTATTTTTCTTTTGGACCCTCTTGGCTGATTTCTTTCTCGATGGCTAGCTCTAGCTTGTCTCATTAGGCTGGACTTTCCCCGAATACTTTAAAAATACCGAAATAATTTTATTTTATTTACCAACTGGATAAGTTAGGGCCTACTAATTTTTATAGGGATATTCAATTAGTCCACTCTACTTGCTCTAAGTTTTTTTCATTTCATCATCGGCTTTAAATTTTGTATTTAAAACCATCAACTTTGATTATAAAGCCAATAATTCTCTCTATTGCTATAGGTGAAAAAAACTGGCAGTAACTTCTAATTGACAGATTTATGATTTAATTAGACACATGGTCAATCCATTAACACGTGCAAATTTAGAAAGTTAAACATGGAGTTCAAATGTTTTGAAAATCATTTTGACATAAGTTAATTGGACAAATAATAAATGATAACCTCGGTTAGATACCGGACTCCTGTAGATTATACAATATCACTCGAACTTATATAAAGTTATTGTTATATACCCTCTGAGATCCTTGT
>CM018907.1:9551121-9556121 GCA_009663005.1 Actinidia chinensis | reverse complement strand
TCAATATGTTCAACCTAAACAAAATCTAATTTTTTCCGTAGGTTGCTGCCCAAAAAAATCTGCTTGCCTTGTTTTTCACAAACCCTAATCCTAAATCCTTTAGGACTTTATTTTTTTAATCTCCTAGACCCATTGATCTTCTCTCATTTTTTTTCAACTATAACAAATCTTTCTAGAGTGTAGGCTCTAAAAAATTCTGTAGAGAATTATCTTAAGGATTGACAGCCCCCCCCCCCGCCCATATCGCCAATTAAGACAATGACAAGGATTTTAGGGAGTCCAAGTTTGGCTCAAATTAAACTACTAAATCTCTTAGTTATCTCATAACTTAATTTAGTAATTTACTTAATTCAAATTAATTTTACTAAATAATTTGGATTGCACTCAAAAGCAAAATGATTAAAATACCCTTATCACTATTTTAACACCGCAATTAAAATCCCTCTTCATCGGTACCAATAATTAGGGTTGGATTAAATAACTGTCAACTAAATCATAATTATTTTCAACTCTTATGATACATAATTCATTTCTCATTTAGTCACTAAAGTAATAAGTATTTATTTCGATAAATAATTTACCAAAAAGATCGGATATAGATTTCAATGACTAAATGAATAAATTGACCCATAAGTAATATCCTCTCTCTCCCATAAAAGAGTGAGATTCGATCTTGAGAATAAGTATTCTCACATACCTAATAATGACCACCCATGATTCTGAGGTGTTGGTCTAATGAGCCTTACTCATTGGTAAAATCAAAGTGAGCAATGTCAAAAACTTGAGTTTACCATTCTCTCAAGATTAAGAGTCAATTGGTAATAGCGAATATAAGATTTTATCATAAAATGACAGCTTTATATAATATACTTTCTTATGATGATTCAGTTTAATACATTCCAAATACACTAATACGTTAACTCAGAGTCAACTACGATGATGGTCGAGATAAACTATTTTATCATATAGGAATTAAGAGTACTATAGTCTTTGTAGATGAGACGTCCAAACTCATCACCAACTACAAACTAAATTAAGTTACTAAAATCAATGATTAATATCTCCTGTGAATAAATCTCATTTCCACACATATAACTTAGGGATTTATCATCTCATGATATGAAAGAACAACATCCAATATATGATAAAATGAATTCTCATATCAAATAATAATAAAATATTTAAAAATATAGGCATACAAAACCTAATAAACACACACTTGCACTCATGTCCAAAAATTATCACATCTAACACCCATCCTATCCACTTGAAGTTGAAAAGTCCTTAGTGAAAGGATCTGCAAATTGTTGTGAATGGGATCATATCCCACATACGGAAGAACGCTTTTAAAATTTTTCTTTTTTCAGATCTTAAGCTATGTAAATCCTACAACGTTGACCGAGAGAGGGTCAGATATACCTTGAATATCGCGAGGAATTCAAGTTCAAAACCCTAGGTGTTGTTGCTACTGCCGCGACTGCGGGTTGCTATCTTGTGTAGCTTGCCATGGCCGCGAGTTGTTGCTGCCTTCTTTGTGCCACTGCTGTGTTTCTTCAAAAATCAGGCTTCTTTTTCACAATCCTAAACACTTTAGGACTTTATTTTTCTACTTTTCTAGATCTTTTGACCTTTTGTCATTTTTTTCTCAACCCTAACCAATCATGTTAGACTGTAGGCTTTTAAATTTTCTCTCAAAAATTCTATAGAGAATTAATCGTATATATAGGCTAGGTCTTTAACTTAGGCAGGGATAAGGACCTTAGGAAGTCCTAGTTTTGCTCTAATTAAACTACTAAAAGTTCTAATTATCTCAGAACTTAATTTAGTAATTTAATTAATTCAAATTAATTGCACTCCAAAGCTAAAGAATTAAAATATCATCATCGCTATTTTAATATCACAATTAAACCCCCTTTACATGGATATCAATAATTAGGGTTGAATAAAATAATTATCTATTAAATCATAATTATTTTCAACTCTTATGATACATAATTCATTTTTTATCTTAGTCTCTAAAACAATAAGTCTTCATTTCGATAAGCAATTTATCAAAAAAACCGAATTCGAATTTCAATGACTAAATAAATGAATTAACTCATAAGTGATATCCTATCTCTGCTACAAGAGAGTGAGATTCCATTTTGAGAACTAAGTGTTTCCACAGACTTAACAATGACCACCTAAGATACTAAGGTGTTACCCTTAATTAGCCTCACTCATTGGTAAATCAAGTGAACAATATTAAGAGCTTGAATTCACGATTCTCTCAAGATTAAAAGTCAATTGCGAAAAGCGAATGTAAGATTTCATCGTAAAATGACAATTTTAAATGATATACTTTCTTATAATGATCTAGTTCAGTGTATTTCATAATACACTAATACTTTGAACCAGACTCACATACTTTGATGGTTGAGATAAACCATGCTATCATATAGAAGTTAACAATATTATAGGCTTCACAGATAAGAAGTCCAAACTCATCACTGACTACGAACTCAATTAATATTAGTAGGATCAACGATTAATATCTCTTGTGTGTAAATATTATTTGCACACATTTATGATATCTCCAGATAACTTAGAAACATATCATCTCATGGTATATAATTTTCATATCATCTTATAATAACCATATCATCTCATAATATATTTGAATAGTATCTAATGTATGAAAAAATAAATTATCATTCTAAATAATAATTAAATATTTGGACATGTGGGAATACAATTCTCAACAAACTCTCACTTGCACTCATGTCCAAAGAATGTCATATTTAACACATATGCTATTCACATGAAGTTGAAAAGCCTCTGTAAAAAGATATGCTAGATTGTCTGTAGGTGCAACCTTAGTAACTATGACGTCTCTAAGCCATACTATTTCCCAATGTGGTGATATTTTCGTTCAATATGCTCCCAAACCTTGTGAACACATACCTGATAGTTGACTTTCTGGAACCCATATCTGACATGAAATAGAAATTGTGTAACTGACTGAAATTAATTTTGAACATCCGTAGGTCATCATATAATCTCTAATCCTTCTTAAGTACTTGAAAATATGTTTCACTTCGGTCCATTGTTTTGGTTTTGGGTTAGATTAATATCTATTAATCATGACAACTGTATAACAAATACCTAGTCTAGCATATATTAGACTTTCTAATGCCGAAGCATAAAGAACTGCCTTCATGCGTTCTTTTTTCTCAAAAATTTTAGTAAGTACACTATTCTTTAGATAGAGGAACTCCATGCTTGAAAGATCATGACTCTTTATTGGAGTTATGCATTTCAAATTTGACAATAATCTTATTTTTATATGCATCTTGGGATAAGCCTAACATTTTATTTCGATGATCTCGTAAAAGCATCCCTAAAATATAACTAGTTTCTCCCAAATTCTTTATATTAAATTGATCTGTCAACTAGATTTTTATTGAAGATAATGCCCTTACACATTCCCAATGAGTAGAATATCATTTATGTATAAAATTAAAAATATCACCACACTTCGCTTGCACTTCTTATACACACAAACTTGTGGATCATATTTAGAAGGAAAAATAACCAAAATGCCCTTTTTTACAAAGGGCAATAGATGTAAAGATGCATTAGAATTAGTTCATATAGATGTGAGTGGACTCTTAAATGTTAGGACCAGATGAGACTTTGAGTATTTCATTACTTTTATTGACGATTACTCAAGGTATTGTTATGTTTATCTGTTACACCGTAAGTCTAAAGCATTTGAAAATTCAAAGAATTTTGGGTAAAAGCAGAGAAAAAACTAGATAAGAATATAAAGTCATTTTGATCCAATCGAGATGGTGAGTACCTCTCTGTTGACTTTAATAAATATTTGTTGGATAACAAAATTTTATCCCAGTTATCATCACCAGGCATGCCTCAGCAAAATGGTGTGACTGAAAGAAAAAATCAGACTCTTTTGGACATGGTAAAATTTATGATGAGTTATTCTGATTTACCAAAGTTCTTGTGGGGATATGCTTTAGAAACAACGGCTTATGTTCTAAACTCAGTTCCAACTAAGTCTGTCATCAACAATTCTGTAGAGTTGTGGATTAGACGCAAGCCTTGTTTACAACAATACAAGATATAGGGGTGTCCAACGTATGCACGTAAGGAAGAGATTGGAAACTTAAAACCTAAGTTAGAATTATACTATTTTGTAGGATATCCTAAAGAAACTAAAGGCTAATTATTTTATAATCCCAAAAGAACAAATAGAATTAGTTAGTGCTAATGTTGTTTTTCTGGGGGATGATTATATAATAGGCCAGAAGCCTAATGATAGATTTAATTTTAGAGAGTTATCTGATATTCTTACAGAGCCATTAGCAAAAAGTTCTAATCCAGTGTAGAATGTTTCAGATACCACTGCTCCACCACTTTTAGATACACTAGAGCCACGTCACAGTGGAAGGATTGTCAGGGCTCCTTAGAGGTTCATGTTCTTAAGGGAGGCTATCTTTGATGAACATGATTTAGATCCTAGTAACTATAATGAGGCTATTTTTGACAAAGATTCGGCAAATTGGCAAAATGCTATGAGAGGTGAGATGGAGTCTATGTACTCTAATCATGTTTGGGAACTTATGGAACCATCTGCCAATATTAAAACCATTGGCTGTAAGTGAGTGTATAAAAAGAAAATAGGACCCGATGGTTTGATAGAGACTTATTAAGCTATATTGGTGGCCAAATAATTTACTCAAAAAGAAGGAATTGATTATGAGAAAACATTTTCATCAGTCGTCATGCTTAAGTCTATACGAGTTCTCTTGCCCATTGCGGTATATTTCAATTATGAGATTTGAAAAATGGATGTCAAGACTGCTTTTTTGAATATCAATCTTGAGGAAGACATCTACATGATGTAGCTAGACAGATTCATAGTTAAAAGCTAAAAGCACATAGTATGCAAATTACATAGGACCACTTATGGACTTAAGCAAGCTTTCTGAAGTTGGAAC
>CM018907.1:9476121-9478621 GCA_009663005.1 Actinidia chinensis | reverse complement strand
GTAGTAATCACAATATCCTCAAGAACCTCAATAGTTAAATCATCAATGATCACAATGAACTTCAAGCAATGTGTGTGAGAGAGACAAAACAGATAGCACGGAGTATGCAAGAATAATCGAGAAAAAGGAACCACACCTTTTCTTAATGCGTCCACACACAATGAGAAGTCAAACCAAACAACTATCCATTTGTCAAGAGATAAAGATAGAGAATCTCTCTTTCGATAAAGAAACCACCTTATATTAAGAATTTATCAAATTTTGAGTTTTCATAGGCGATTTTCACACAATTGAGCATGGTAGTCTTCTCCGTGACCTAATTCTCATTGTTCAAGGTGGAATTTTGATTTTCGGGTATGGTTGCTTTCACTTATTGCCCAAAGGTAGCCTTTTTCTCTGGCTATTTTTTTCTTTGCATGCAATGGAGGGGAGGAAAGAAAATAATATTTATCAACACAGAATGAGACAAGGACAATCTACTATAATTGGTCAATCTCATAGCATAGTGGAGCAAAAGTATACAGGGGTAACAATTATATTGATGATTCATGAATATAACAATAACCATCGATGTATCTCTCGTGCATGAAGTGCTTGTGAGAACAAAGTGATTACCTAGATTAAATACTCAAAAAATCAAGAATATTGAAACCGCCAAGCGTTCACATTAAGATGATCACAACAGTGCATGGATAAGTGAACGCATAACACATCATCAAGCATATAAACTTTCAAAGTGACCATCCAAGAAGACCATCTAAATTGTTTATTTATTTATTTTAAAATAAATGAATGTATGAAAATAAAACAAAAATAATCCATGTAACAATGCCACCTCAAGATCAATGATATGAAGACTAAGCACACTATAGTGACATAGCATACTCAATTAATGAGGGTCAAAATAAAGAGCGTCTCTCCTAATCTAAGCTTGTCTAATATTAGGATCAATGGGTTAGAGATATTAACAAGTGAATGAGAACACAAATGATGAGAGAGAATCGGACCTCCCTTATATGATTGACCTTAAGAAAAATGAATGATCTTATTCCTAAAAATAATCCATGTAGGAATAGATTTGCTTACCACTCTAAGAGAAGGAGGGCATAAAGATGAGGAAGGGCAAGAACTGGAATTGGGAGAAAGGGACTCTTGGAAGAGGTTTGCTGTTTAAGAAATGTGAACATTTACATATTAAAGTCTATACTGATGCAAATTAGGTCAAAAGTGTTGACTTAATACCTCGATTTTGATGATAACAAAATATTGTATTTGTGTTCTAATGATTCTACTAAGTATGCAGATCATTGTATATATTAATCTCTCTTAGAATCATGCCTATTGATCAATGTTCGAATAACTAAGGAAATCAATGTTCGAATAACTAAGGAAAATAAGAAAAGTGTGTTCTAGGCAAGAAGTGTCGACACATGTTTTTGAGGTGTCGACATATGAAACTCAGAAACACTTAAGGGATTGACACTTGCTCTTGAAGTGTCGACACATGTAGACAGCAGAGATGGAAGTGTCGACACATCGGGCTGAAAAGTCGACACATGAATATAGTATACAAGATGCTCGGGAAAAAGGTGTCGACATATGATTTTAAAGTGTCGACATATGAAGACAGTACTGATATTGAAAATGAAGAGTCGAAACATAATCTTTAGGTGTCGACACATAAAGACAGTACTGATATTGAAAATACAGAGTCGACACATAATCTTTAGGTGTCGACACATGAAGACACATGTTATTGAGGTGTCAACACATGAAGATAGTGTCCGAAGAAATAAATCTGGAACTGATAGTGTCGACACATGACTTTAAGGTGTCGACACATTAAGATAGTAGCATATCTGGAAATGAAGTGTCGACACATGATACTGAGGTGTCGACACATATGAACAGATGACCAAACTTAGGAAGACTTACGATCAAGAGTCAACACATGGAGACATTGTGTTTCAACTAAAGAATGAAGCCCTAAAGTATTGACACATGTAACCAGTGGCTTCAGACAACACAAGAAGTGTCAACACATGAAACCCAGAAACGCTCAAGTTGTTGACATACGAGTCAAAATGTCAACACATAACGGCTATATTTTCCAATTTTGAGTTGTCTGTTCACGCATTTAATAAGCCACAACTGCCATTAACGGCAAAATAATTTCAGGACATTAAATACAACCCTCCAAACACATTTATGGAAAAGAGATACAAGCCTATTGCATTGATTGATCATCAAAGAGCCTTAAAGTCTACATTCTCTAAAAATTCCTTTGGTCTTCAAAATGTGAGCATTTATTAAGCTATTCCAATCTTATCCACTCTTGTTAGAGAGTTTGTTTTACATTTGTACGACCTTCAAACACTTGTATACTTATAAGATTGCGTGGGTTTTGGACAAAACCGCTTGGAGAACTTGGTGATAAGTTCTTGTATAAAAGTGAGCTGAGCACTTGATAAATCAGCATCCCACCTTGTAATTGTTGATT
>CM018907.1:9421121-9423621 GCA_009663005.1 Actinidia chinensis | reverse complement strand
TTTTATGATAAAATCTTACATTCACTATTTACAATTGACTCTTAATACTGAGAGAATGGTGTACTCAAGTTCTTGATATCGTTCACTTTGATTTACCAATGAGTGAGGTTAATTAAGGTCAACAGCTTGGTATCTTGGGTGGTCGTTATTAGGTCTGTGGGAACACTTAAAATTCTCAAAATAGAATCTCACTCTCTTCTAGGAGAGAGTGGGTATCACTTATGAGTTAATTCATTAATTTAGTCATTAAAATTTGGATTCGGTATTTTCAGTAAATTATTTATTGAAATGATGACTTATTATTTTAATGACCAAAGAGGAAAGGAATGATGAATTATGAGGGTTACAATAATTAGAAGTTGATGATGGTTAATTAATCAAACCCTAATTATTGATGCTTATAGAGAGAGGTTTTAATTGTGGTATAAAATAGCGATGAGGGTATTTTAATCATTTTACTTTGGAGTGCAATTCAAATTATTTAGTGAAATTAATTTGGATTAATTAAATTACTAAATTAATTTATGAGATAAACTAGAACAACTAGGACTTTAAGTATTTTAATTAGAGTTAAATTAGGACTCCCTAAGTTCCTTATCATTGCCCTAGTTGGAGATCTAACTTATATATATGACATATGAGCTGCCAATCCTTATGATTTAATTCTCTACAAGATTTTGGAGAGAAAAATCTGAGAGCCCACACTCTAGAAGGATTGGTTAGAGTTGAGGAAAAAATGAGAGAAAATCAAAGGGTCTAGAAAACTAACAAAATAAAGTCCTAAACTGTTTAGGACTAGGGTTTTATAAAAAATAAGGTGTTAAAATTTGCTCCAGAAATGCAGCAATAAAGTGCTGAAATTTGCTAAAAAACACAACAATAAGCTGCTGAAATTTTCATCAAGAATATCGAACCCCTTCATTATCGATGTTGTAAGATTACATGGTTGAATATCTGAAATAGAAAAAAATTAAAAACCTAGCTTTTTCTACGGAAAACTATTCCCTTCACCACCAACAGATCAATTTTTGGCAAGGGAAAGTAGCCCTTTGAAAAAAGCTTGGTTGACGCTTGTGAAATTGACACCCAGTCTCCACTTGTCATTTTAGTTCTTTACCACCACAGTGTTGGATAACCAGCTCAGGTAAAGAATTTATGTTATCGCACTTGCCTCTTTTAGTTTCTCGACCTTTTCTATCATTGCGTCCACGTGTTCAACTGGGGACCTCCTTCCCTACTACTTCGCATGACGAGCTTCGAGCATGACATTAAGCTCGTGCTTGATGAAGGTTTGGTCAATTCCCGACATCTTGTATAGCGTCCACGCGAAGACCTCGATGTTTGCTTTTAGGAACTTGATAATCTCGATTCTCTTCTACTCCTTCATGTTAAAACCAACAAGGAAGTAGCGGTCTTAGCTTGACTCATCGAGTTGATGGCGAATCAAGTATTCCACACTTTGGCCTTCGAGGTTTTGCCTACATCTTCCAAGATTTTCCTCTCATCTTCCACCAACTACACCTCTTTCATGTTTGCCTTTGTGCTTACTATGGTCAGGTAGTACTATTTGGATGCCATTTGGTCCCCATATTGTGTTTCCTCACCCCTGCCTTGACTTCTTCACTACTGGTTGGACCAAGAGTATCTCGTTCATTTGTTTGACAATGTGGATCTCCCATCGATCCTATTCTCAAGTTCGAGGTTACGAGGGCCCCCAATCATGTGTATAGTCCTGATGGGGAGATCTTCCTCCAAGGCATTGTTAGCTTCGTCTCTGTCTCTATCTCTGTCAAACCTTGGGTTAAGTATGACCTCGGCTTCCTTTGCCTTCGTCTTTTGTTAATCGACGAACTCTTTCAGGTGCCCTGCTTGAACAAGTTGGTCCAAAAAAGACTTCAATGCCTTGCAATTTTTTGTCTTGTGTACTTTTTTCTCATGGTAGGCACACTTCCCTTACTGGTTGCACGTATTGGGATCTCATCCCATGGTGAGAGGCTTTTTATGGTACGACTTGTCCCGGATCCTGGTGAGGAGTTTGTATATTGGTTCTTTGAAAATCACATGGATTCCTTGACTTACCCGTCCTTTGCATTCTCCCATACTTTCTTTTCATCTTTTGAATTTGCCTTCTCCCCATGAGGATGTCCTTGCAGCTTGCTTGGCTTATCTAACGTCATTTGCCAACTGAGCATACATTTCCACCCGAGTCATGAAGTCTCGTAGGTCAGCTGGGGGACTGAGCATCAAGTCATCCCATAGTTTCTCGTTGGGAGTCACCTCGAGCTTGTAGCTGACCACGATAAGCTTTTTTGAACACTCCTTAATTTTATTATATAGCTTTCAATACCTTTTGTTGTAATTACAAAACGTCTAGTTCATTCTCTTACAAAGTGTCAAAAGTTTACTCATGCCCTTTGGCGCTTTAGTATTAATGACGAACTGAACCACGAATGACTTGGACAATTGGAGGAAGCTCCCGATTAACCCTGGTGGGACCTTA
>CM018907.1:9156121-9163621 GCA_009663005.1 Actinidia chinensis | reverse complement strand
CTATCATAACTAAAAGGGCATAAAACAGTAAATTGTAGGACTTTGAAGTCTTTCTTAGATAAGCTCATTCAAGTAGGGCACATGAAAGAGTTTGTTGATCAAGAGACGACAAAGGCTAATGAAGCTGAGGTTAGACCTAACCCGAGGTTTGAACATGACAGGGGTGAAATTGACAATGCCTTGGAGGAAGACCTCCCCTTCAGAACTATTTGCATGATTAGGGGCCCACACTACCCTAATCTTGAAAATAGGATCCAGGCAGATATCGCATTATCAAAAAAATGCACAAGGTACTCTCGGTCCAACCAACAACAAAGAAACCAAGATAAAGCTTAATGAGCCAGAAAGGATCACATTTACCAGGCAGATATGGTGCAGGTCCAACATCCCCACAATGATCCCTGGGTTATCCAACAGCGATTCCATGGTTATGATGTCAAGCGAATCATAGTGGACTCTAGCGGTTTAGTTGAGGTGATGTATTATAATCTTGTTAAACAATTGAAACTGTCTAAGGATGATCTAAAGTTGGATAGAACTCCGTTTGTCAAGTTCAATGCTCAAGCTCACTGGCCCTTGAAAACCGTAACACTCATGATTTGAGCTTGCCATAGTAAGCACAAAGGCAGCCATGAAAGAGGTGTAGCTGGTGAAAGAGGAAAAAGTAGACCCTTGAGGCCAACATCCTGGGAAACATGATTCGCTATGAACTTGATGAGCCAAGCTCATAGTGCTACTTCCTCATTGGGTTAAACATGAAGGAGTAGGAGAGAATCGAGCTCATCAAGTTCCTAAAAACAAACACCGAGGTCTTCACATGGACACCATACGAGATACTGGGAATTGACCCAAGTTTCATCAAGCATGAGCTATCCGAAGCTTGTCTTGTAAAGCAGCTAGGAAGAAGGTCTGCCGTCGAGCATGTGGACGCAATGATTAAGGAGATTGAGAAATTAAAGGAGACAAGGGCTATCACAGAGGTTATTTACTTGAGTTGGTTGTCCAACATAGGGTAAAGAAAAGTAATGGCAAGTGGAGAGTTTGTAGTACCTCGTTTGGTAATCCGTAAATGTTTTGCTAACGAAGTAGATCGGGCATTGCTCTCCGTTTACATCCTTGAGCAACACCCAGCTAACGGCATGTTTGGAGATAGTGAGATAAACATAGAGCAGTTCTCCCTCATCTAGGGTAGAGAGAAGTGGTGGCTTGGTTATGTATTGTTTGAACTATTAGAGTGTAAACTCGCACTCTTCATTTCATACAAAATTGTGCTTTTGTGAAGGATATGGAAAAATGGTCAGCATTTGTCGGAAGACTTACTGACAATTCGATTGAGTGCTACTGCTATTCTTGTTAGCTTCTGCACATCCTTTGTATTCTTAGGACTTTTAAGGTCATTGATTGCCACAATTTGCTCTGGATTTGCTTAATCCCTCACCGAGTGACTAACTGCCCTAGGAGTTTACCCGAGCTTACTCCAAAGACACACTTAGCTGTATTCAATCTCATCTTGTGTTCTTTCAAGATCTTGAACACCTCGGCAAGGTCCTTCAGATGCTACTGCTCCTCTTTGCTCTTGATCACTATGTCATCGATGTAGGCATCCATGGTAATACCCATCAGATGCCCAAACAGCTTCGTGATCATTCTCTGATATGTAGCTCCAACATTCTTTAACCCAAAGGGCATGACCTTATAGCAAAAAATGTCACGGAGGGTGATAAAGGTAGTCTTCTCTTAATCTAACTAGTGCATTGCTATTTTTGTAGTAGCCTCGGTACGCGTCTAGAAAGCTCATCTAGATATGACCGAATGTTGAGTCCACCAACTGATCAATCATTGACAAGGGAAAGTAGTCATTTAGACAAGCTCGGTTGAGACTTGTGACATAAAAGCTAGCCTTGTTGATGTGATACCTCTAGAGTTGCCTAAGGGACCTAAGACAATGGTGATCACAATATAGAGTTGTTGTTTGTTTTCAAACCTCTAGCTAAAACTCCTTATAGAATGTCTGTGTTGGCATTAGCTGAATTGTGCAATCATTTGACCAAATTGTTGGATGTTGGAGTTCAACCTTCTAAAGCCCCGTATAGTGCCCCAGTGTTGTTCTAGAAGAAGTAGGATGGTTCCTTGTAGATGTGTGTGGACTATCGAGCCATGAACAAAGTGATAGTGAGGAATAAGTATCAAATTCCTTTAGTGGCTGACTTGTTCGACCGTCTTAGCAAGGCATTTTAGTTCACCAAATTGGATCTATGTTCTAGATATTGGCAAGTCAGAATGGTTGAAAGAGATCAATCAATGACCACTTGTGTAACTCATTACGGTTTATTTGAATTTCTCATTATGCTTGTGTTGATCTATTTGTTGTCGTTTATTTGGATGACATTGTCATCTATAATGTGTCATTCACCTCACCAAACTTCCGCGACTTATTACGGGCTATTGGTGCAAGCTATTGGTGAGCGCGCACTCAACTCATATACCACATCATTCCATGGCTAAGTCGCATCACATATCTAATTAGCAAATAACACATAATCCACTTTTCAACAAAATTCCTTAGAATTGAACAAGTATCACGAGATATTCAAAAAGAACATAAAACGAAAAATTCTAAAATTTGTATACAGCCCGATTATCTAAATTCGAAAGTCATTGCCGCTACGATGAAGACCTCGAGTGACACCATGACTTCTCTCATTCCTCTCCTCTCTCATTTTGTCTCATACCTTGGTTGAGTGACCAAATGGGGTGGGGAAAAGACCAAGTCTTGCTTGGTATTTATAGACTAGAGTCTTGGCCACCAAATAAAATGATGGGCCGTTCACTCCCAAGTCCATGGGCCTAACAAATTAATGCATTTAATCCACATCACTAAAGCCCAATCTTCTTAGTCCAGTCCAAACCAAAATACCAATAATACCATTGAATGAAGCATATCGAGAATGTTTCTCCTCAAACCACAATGTCTCTTTATCTCCCTCCCTCTCTCTCAAACACACATGACCTCCGATTCTCGCTCACAACTCCGATTCTTCCTCACAAATTTGATCTCCACTCACCAAATCTCTAGACTCAAGGATTTCGAATCTAAACACCATTGCATTGCAATGATTGGTCAACAAAACTTCAAGATCAAACACGAATCAAGTGCTTACTACTCCAAAAGGTAAAACGAACTCATCCACAAATCATTAGGGTTTCAATTTTTGTAACAAACACAAATTTACACTCCAAAATATAATAAATTAGGGTTAAAAGTACACAAAAATGCTACAGTCGTAGTATCTAACAAAATATTAAAAACATTAATGTTGAATGCCAACAAACAAATTGCACTTTGATCTCTATCTTTGTTTGTTGCTATTTCACATATTATTCATACACAACTTTAAAATTCATCAATCTTAACTACAATAAGAGAATTCATTTAAGTCAAATGCAACTCCCATAGGATTAAATATTCTTAAATTATGAGTGTTGATAAGATATCCGAATATGCATTTTACGGCAACTAGATGTTATTCCTTAAGGCATGATTGAAACTTAGCACATATGCATACACTGAACTTGATATCCAGCCTAGTTGTCGTTAAATAAAGTAGTGAGTCAATCATACCTCGGTAAAGCTTTTCGTCAACGTTTTTTTCGTTTTTGTCCTTGTCAAGCTTTATTGAGGTGCTCATTGGTATAGATAAAGACTTTCACCCATGATGCCAAGTTTCTTAAGAAGCTCATTTGTGTATTTGGCTTGATTGATAAATGTGCTTTCACTTGATTGCTTGATTTGTAGTCCAAGAAAGAAATTGAGCTCACCCATCATGCTCATCTCAAATTCACCTTGAATACACTTAGCTAATTCTTTGCACAAATTTTTATTAGTAACACTAAATATGATATAATCTACATATATTTGCACAATGAGCATGCCTTTATCTTTGATTTTTATGAAGAGAGTATTATCTATCTTTCTTCTAGTAAAACCATTTTCATTTAGAAATTTTCTAAGCCTATAATACCATGCTCGTGGTGCTTGTTTTAAACCATATATAGCTTTAGAAAGTTTGAACACATGGTTTGAAAATTCATAGTTTTCAAAACCCCAGTTGTGCAACATACATATACTTCCTATGTAATGTATTCATTTAGAAAGATACTTTTCACATCCATTTGATAGAGTTTGAAATCCATGTAGTATACAAATGCAAACAGCATGTGAATGGCTTCTAATCTAGTCCTAGGAGTCTTCTTGGCTATAACCTTTTGTAACAAGCCTAACTTTATTCCTAACAATGAATCCAGATTCATCTAGCTTGTTTCTAAATACTCATTTAGTACCCATAATAGATTGGTCATTTGGTTTAGGTACTAAGGTCCAAATCTTATGTATTTCAAATTAATTTAGCTCTTCTTTCATAGCTAATAGCCAATGTTCATCAAATTCGATTTCATAAAAATTGTTAGACTCAATTTGAGAAAGAATGCAAATTACCGCATATATTTCTAATAGAGTGTCTAGAGGTTACCCTCTTTGATGGATCACTTATGATTAGGTTCTTTGGATGATTATGGATGAACTCTCATTCTCTTAGTAGGTTGGAGTTGTCACCACCTTGCTATTGTAATTCAATTTGAGGTAGAACCGCCTCTTGATGGGGTTCTTTCTCGAATATACCTTCTTAAGACTCCTCTTTTTCTTGAGATATTTCCAAATTCTCCAAAATTAGCTCATCACCTATATTTTCATTTCTAGCAATATGCTTGGAATAAAGATCGTTAGATTCATCAAAAGCTACATGAACTGACTCTTTAGTAAAGTGCATTTATTGAAAACTCTAAATACTTTGCTTGTACTTGATTAACCAAGGAAAATAGCTTCATTCGATTTGGAATCGAATTTGCCCAAGTTATTTTTTTATTATTTAATACAGAACACTTGCACCGAAATGCATAAAAGAAATTTACATTAGGCTTTCTTCCTTTCCATAGCTCATAAAGAGTTTTCTTTAAAATTGGCCTAATCATAGAACAATTTATAATGAATCATGCGGTGTTAACGGCTTCGGACCAAAAATATCTAGGTTAAGAGTTTTCACAAAGCATGGTCCTAGCCATCTTTTCTAGAGTCCTATTCTTTCTTTCACCAACACTATTTTATTGAGGGGTCCTAAAAGCCGAGAAATTATGTCCAATGACGTATTCATCACAAAAATTAGCAAATGATTCATTCTCAAGTTCTCTACCATGATCGGTTCTAATATTTGAAATATCAAATCTCTTATCATTTTGAAGACGACAGAATTTTAAAAACAAAAAGAATACTTCATCCTTATGAGCTAGGAACATTACCCATGTAAATCTAGAGAAATTATCAATAACAACAAGTACATATAATTTTCCACCAAGACTCATTGTCTTAGAAGGCCAATTAAATTCATATATAATAGTTGTAATGGCCTAGAGGTGGAGATAATTTTTTTGGATTTGAAAGTTATTTTAGTTTGTTTACTTTATTGATATGCTCCACAAAGTCTATCTTAAATTGGAATACATGTAAAGAATTTTGTTTACCTTATTGATATAGCTTTAAGTTTTTTTGTAAAGATGTGTATTCTTCAACTTTAACATGTAAAGAATTATTTTCATTTTTAATCTCACTAGCATGCAACTTTAGTTTGTCAATTTTATTTGTAAGAGATACAACTAGTTTTTTAATATACTATTCTTTGATTTTCATACAAATCATCAAAAGCGATTTGTAATTCATCGAAGGAATTTAATTCGAAAAATACCTCATCAGATTCTTCTTCTTTAGCGCCGAGACACAAATTGGCTATCTCTTACTCACATCGGATGTCTCAAGATCGCTTTCTTCCCATGTTGTGAAGACCTTATTGAATCTTTCAAAATTTTCTTTTACATTCTTCTTATCCCTTTTTGGATCCTTCTTGAGTTTGGAACAATCGACATTTATGTATCCCGGCTTTTTATATTCATAGGAAATGATGGGATCCTTATTTGGTTCCTCTTCTTTGCCAAAATTCCTTCTTCCTTGCCTTATTGAAAATTGACCTTTTTTGAACTTCTTGTTGAATCTTTTTGTAAAGAGAGCCATTTTCTCATTCGCTATCATAATTGTCTTTGATTTCTTCTTCGATTTGTGATGATGTTGCCTTGAAGGCAATTCCTTTTTTTCTTCTTGTTTTCCTCACTTTCATCGGTACTCTTCATATTAATCTCACGAGTCACAAGAGATCCTTGCAACTTATCAAGACCCATTTTTGTTCTTCATATTAATCTCATGAGTCATAAGAGATCCTAGCAATTTATCAAGACCCATTTTTATGAAGTCTTTTTCTTTCATTAGCGGTTACTTTCAGTCTCCAACTTCTTGGTAGACACCTGAGAATCTTTCCCATTATTTTCATGTTAGTGCAGACTTTCCTAGAGATTTTAAGCCATTTATAATATTGATAAATCTTACAAACATTTCATAAATAATTTCAGTTGTTTTTATTTTAAAAAGTTCTTATTTATGCACAATCAAACTAATTTTTGATTCTTTCACTTGATTAGTCACCTCATGGGCGACTTATAATTTATCTCATATTTCTTTAGAAGTTCACATCTTGGTACCCTATTGAATTTATTAACGTCTAAGGCACAAAATAGAGTATGAATGACCTTGGCATTATTTTGCACATCCTTGATATCTGCGGATGTACATTCTTTTTCAGGTTTCATAACCTCTTATTTTTCAACTTCTTTTGCGGGTATGGTAGGACCATTTTTTATTATATTCTAGCATGTATAATCATTGTCTTGAATATATATTATCATTCCAGCCTTCCAATTGTTATAGTAACTACCGAAAAATAGGGGGGCCTATTAGTAGATTGGCCTTCTACCATATATGTTCCTATGATACTTGCATGGATCTTTGACTTGTAGATTATTAAATCCGAAAAATATAGAACCCTACTCTGATACTAATTGTTATCCAAAGGTAAACTATGAGGGGGTGAAATAATTTTTCTACTATTATTAACCAATTAAAATCTTGATTAAACTATAAATTAAATATACACTCAATGTAAATAGACAAGCAATTATAATGAGAACAAAGAGAAGAGAGTGCAAACAAATTTACAGTAGTTCGTCCGAACGCTATCTACGTCTACTTCTCCAAGACCTCCTTGAGATTTCACTATCTACACAAGCTTCCAGGTGGTTGTAGACCTTTACAACTTCAATACTAAATCTTCTCTAGTTTTCTAGAAAAAAACTTCTCATGAATTACAATAAATCACTCAAGGTGATTCTCTCAAATAAAATAAAATTTTGGCAATTGACGCTCACATACACTTTAGTTGAATGATGATTACAATCAAGGAACTCTTGAGTGATTTCTCCCCTTAGATCAAACAAATTTAGCTCACAATAATGATCAAAGTGTTGGAGACTTGAATGCAAGAGGTTGGGAGAAATTAATACACT